>QUOP01000111.1:0-17203 GCA_003675405.1 Hericium coralloides
TGGTGTCGGACTTGGCGAACAGCTCCCATGCGGCTTCTGCGAGTATGTAATCGAGGCACAGGTTTTAATCCAATTCTTGGTCCCGTCAGTACCGCTGATGCCCAGCTCGACCCATTCATCTGTCGACCCAAACTCCCACCCTCACAGCACAAGTACATGATATGTGTGGATGGAACAAGCCATCTAATGAGAACTCCCAGAAGCTCTGTCCTGTGAATGCTTTAGTGTCATTAGTGCACTTGAATGTCACGTTGCCGACTTTAGCTGCAGCAAAATGCCCGCCAGACGTGCTGGGCCTTTGCCTTGCGCTCCGCGATGGGATCTCAGGTCGATCAACCACGCGTTGACACGGCAATCGCTCCGCCGACTGCCTGCAGGCGTCTCTCCAGACCACGCGATTCCATGATTGCGGTCTAAGTCCCTCAATCGCGTGTCAGGATCTTGGGTCCCGCCACTGGGCAGCGAGGGCGCAAAGCTAGATCGGCGGTTGTCCATCATCCACCGGTCCCAAAGGGACGTTCTCACCCCTGCGGATCGACCGTCGGTTGAAGAAGGCAGCGTCGTGCGCCCCCACAGCTCCCACAGCGCGTCCATCGAATGGGACGGAACTCGGCCGAGCCCTCCTCCCATTCGAAGACGATCTCGTCGTCAACAAGCAACGAGGGAGGGACGGCGCCTTCCTCGTCCTGGACATCCCATGGCATCCAGCTCGGCCTGGAGACCTTGCCCAACGGCTGGACGTCGGCCCGCGATGCAAGCTGTTTGGCAACGTCTTTTGCAGCCACTTTGGCAACTTCTACAGTTGGGAAGCATCGGGAGGGATTGGCAACCAAAAAACAGCAACGAGATGGAACTTACTTGTCGCGTCCCAGGCGGCACGCTCTCTCGACGCTTCGAACTTTTCCATCCCGCAGAGCATTCAAAAAGTCCAGTAAAAAGGTGGAGCGTGGAGCGCGAAACTGGTTTTCTCCACGGCGGTATTCGCCATGGAAGATATCAAAGACCGGCTGCATTGCCTTGAAGCGCTTTTTTCCATGAACCGGGCCGAGCCAGAGGCGTCGATTGACCGTTGATCTCCAGTTCTGCAAAAGAGTCAAGTCAGCGTCCGCCACTAAGGCGGTGCCTGGCAGTGGGCGGGCGTCAGCGATGCTCGTGCGTGTCTGGCTGCGGTGAGCACATGGCATTGCATCGCATTGCAGGGAGTCAGGACATGCACGAGCGTCGTCGGCGCTCACCTGTGCTCGCATGGCCGAGCTTGCCATAATCGGAATCCAGGCCTTGCACTGACGTCATAATTTTTTGAACTCTTCTGATATTCGGTCAGCTGGGACCAGCCCGTGACACCGCCTGGGCCTCCTTGTGCCATTGCAAGGCCACCACCGCCTCACAAACGTTTGTACTGCTGGACGGCGGACTGCCGGGTATTCATGCGGGTCCCTTGCGCCAGGTCCGGGTACTTCATGTCAGCCCCAAACCAGGCGTGGGCAATTTCCGCGAAGTACCACGTGATCCGGAGGTGTTCATGTCTGGCAACTAATGACACTGGCATGTTTAGCAATGTCGACTAACACAAAGTAAAAAAAAAAAAAAAAAAAAAAAAAGAAAGAAAGAAAGAAAAAAAGACTGACCGTCCCGTTGGCGGCTCGCTGTGCCACGTCGACGGGGTGCGAGCCCGTGCCAACCAGTGCATCACGGAACCTCTGTGACAACAACCATTTCTTCATGTTTGTCGTGACCCACGCGTTCCACAACATCCTCCCTTCCGTGTCAACGCTACCTTTTCCCACGCTCTCGCGTGTGCCCTCCTGCGCTGTCTTGAACTTTTGCGTGTACGTGCGCACCATGTCCAAGACCTTCGGGTCCTTCTTTGCCTTTGGCCACAGGTCAATATTCTCGTCCGCCCACGGCAAACCTTCAAACCCGACCATCTCCTGCCACTTTGGCCACGTCCAGCACTCGCCGTTCGTGTCGACTGACAAGTTCAAGAGGGCAGAGCCGTACGTCTGGTGATCCTGTATTGGCCGATGAGTTACTGCACATGATAATAGACAAGGGGACTTACCTTGGATGGTGCCATTGCTACTGACTGTTGGGGTTGTTGTTCACGTTGCTGCTATTGGTGCGGAGATCGGGCGAAAGACGCTACCGACTGTACTATCTGGGGGGGAGTTTATATCGCATACCTACCCACTCTCCTGGTCCGCACCCCAAACCTGCACGGTGTCGGGCGGCAATTTATTTCACCTGATGTCGATACATTTGTCCTGATTTCACTCCATGAGCCCTGATCGCTGGGCAGGCCTGATGTCGGGGACAGGGCAGCGCAGTAGGCACCGGAGAGCACGCAAGGAAGCACCGGCGGGCGCACCGATGAGCGCGTGCTCCACAATCTCGGCCGATATGTTTTTCTATGACTTCACCTGCCGTGAGTGAAGTGCGTGCAGATCTAGATCGATCAAACCATATTGGGCTAAAGTGACACAGCCACTGATCGGTTGTCAGAGCACGTCACCTTTCTTCCTCTCCCCACCTGGAAAGGTGTTTAGGGCAGGTCTTCTGTCGACGGGCACCCATGACAGCTTTGACCTGCCCTAAAGAGCTTGCAGTCTCACCCGGATGACGTGTGCTCGCCGCCGTTACGGCGCATGGCCATTTTGGGGCAGGGTGTTGGGGGCTGCGAGACGGATTGGGACGCCCGCTGCAGGGTGGACTGCCGTCTTGTCGACGTCTGCTGGAGGCCACTGTGGCCGACAGCGACGTCATGTCTCTTGGGTGGTGCTGGGGGCTGCGAGACTGGTTCGGACGCCCGCTGCAGGGTGGACTGCCGTCTTGTCGACGTCTGCTGGAGGCCACTGTGATCGACGGCGGCATCGTGTCTCTTGGGTGCTGGGGGCTGCGAGACGGGTTGGGACGCCCGCTGCAGGGTGGACCGCCGTCTTGTCGACGTCTGCTGGAGGCCACTGTGGTCGACAGCGACGTCATGTCTCTTGGGTGGTGCTGGGGGCTGCGAGACGGATTGGGACGCCCGCTGCAGGGTGGACTGCCGTCTTGTCGACGTCTGCTGGAGGCCACTGTGGCCGACAGCGACGTCATGTCTCTTGGGTGGTGCTGGGGGCTGCGAGACTGGTTCGGACGCCCGCTGCAGGGTGGACTGCCGTCTTGTCGACGTCTGCTGGAGGCCACTGTGATCGACGGCGGCATCGTGTCTCTTGGGTGCTGGGGGCTGCGAGACGGGTTGGGACGCCCGCTGCAGGGTGGACTGCCGTCTTGTCGACGTCTGCTGGAGGCCACTGTGATCGACGGCGGCATCGTGTCTCTTGGTTGCTGGGGGCTGCGAGACGGGTTGGGACGCTCACTGCAGGGTGCACTGCACCCAACCCATAAGAGCAATTTTCATTCTTATCTTATGTTGTGTCCGAGGAATTATACGCTGTATATACGGTTCCATGATAAAAATACCAACAGTCGCACAGGGCACACCCTGGGTGAGCATGCCGATGACAGTACGATTGGTGTCCTTTGCCAATGCTCACCAACTTTGGGAACTTTTGTGGGTGCTTTTGTGCACATGGCTTGAGCATGGTATCATTGTAATTCAAGCTGCTGAACAGTACCATGGCAAAGCTTCGCAATGCTTTGTCTTGTTGACACTTTTTTTTGCTGATGTGAATGTGTCATCCCAAGCTGCACAGGTGACGAGCGTCAAGGACGTTTGCGTCGTGGGCAAACAAGACAGCATGGTACATGCCAGGGGCAAAAGTGCAGACGTGCAAGAGTGTTGAGGATGCTCGGCCGCGTACTGAGGCACAGGACACCAAAGCTTGGGATGTTTGCGAGCATCCTCGATGGTCATGCCAACCCTGGCTCCTGGGCCGATGCGTGGGAGCAATCCTCAGGATATGCGCGAGTGTTTTCGAGGCTTGTGCATGTCTTGACCTCTGTTATGCAGTGTCGTGTCAGTTCTTGGGATGCGCGCAAGCGTCCCGGACGCTCGTACATGTCCTTATGTGCATGTCGGAGCCAGGAGTGCTTGGATAACGGCAGGTGCAGGAGACAGGACACGTGCGAGCGTCGAGGATGCTTGTACATGTACCGAGGACCGCTCGCACATGGTGCCAATTGAAAATGGGGGGGGGGTAAGAGTGAGGACATGCATGAGTGTCCTCGACGCTCGTGCGTGTACCAAAAATTGCTCGCGCGCAGCACTGACTGAAAACGGCGGGCGGAGGGAAAAGGCAGGACACGAGCGTCGCGGACGCTCATGCGTCTCCCGAGGATCGCTTGCACATGCGCCTATTGAAAATGCGGGGGACGGAGGACTGAAGACGTACACGAGCGTCGAGGATGCTTGTGCGTGTACCAAAAACTGCTCGCACGCAGCACGGACTGAAAACGGAGGGGGGAGGCAAAAGGCAGGACACGAGCGTCGAGGACGCTTGTGCGAGTACGGAGGATTGCTTGCACACGCACCTATTGAAAATGCGGGGGACGGAGGACTGAAGACATGCACGAGCGTCGAGGACGCTTGTGCGAGTACGGAGGATTGCTTGCACATGCACCTATTGAAAATGCGGGGGACGGAGGACTGAAGACGTACACGAGCGTCGAGGACGCTTGTGCAGTACCGAGGATTGCTTGCACACGCGGGGACGGAGGACTGAAGACATGCACGAGCGTCGAGGACGCTTGTGCGAGTACGGAGGATTGCTTGCACACGCACCTATTGAAAATGCGGGGGACGGAGGACTGAAGACGACACGAGCGTCGGGACGCTCGTGCAAGTACCGAGGATTGCTTGCACACGCACCTATTGAAATGGGGGGACGGAGGACTGAAGACACGCACGAGCGTCGAGGACGCGTGTGCGAGTACCGAGGATTGCTTGCACACGCGGGGACGGAGGACTGAAGACATGCACGAGCGTCGAGGACGCTTGTGCGAGTACGGAGGATTGCTTGCACATGCACCTATTGAAAATGCGGGGGACGGAGGACTGAAGACATGCACGAGCGTCGAGGACGCTTGTGCATGTACCAAGGATTGCTTGCACACGCACCTATTGAAAATGCGGGGGATGGAGGACTGAAGACATGCACAAGCGTCGGGGACGCTCGTGCAAGTACCGAGGATTGCTTGCACACGCACCTATTGAAAATGCGGGGGACGGAGGACTGAAGACACGCACGAGCGTCGAAGACGCTCGTGCATGTACCAAGGATTGCTTGCACACGCACCTACTGAAAATGCGGGGGATGGAGGACTGAAGACATGCACAAGCGTCGGGGACGCTCGTGCGAGTACCGAGGATTGCTTGCACACTGCACCAATTGAAAATGCGGGGGAGGGAAAAGTCAGGACATGCATGACTGTTGAGGACATGCACGAGCGTCGAGGACTCTCGGAGCGTTGAGGACGTGCACGAGCGTCGAGGACTCTCATGCGTGTCCCGAGGATTGCTTGCACACCACAGCAATTGAAAACGAGGGGGAGAGACAAAAGACAGGACATGCATGAGTGCCGAGGATGCTCATGCGTGCACCAAGGATTGCTCCGCAATCACCACTGGATGGCAAATGGCAGATGCAGAAGTGGGGACATGCACGAGCATCAAGGACGCTCACGTGTGGTGTGTGTTGGGCACCGTGCAGAAGTGGCATTTCATGAGAAATGCAAGGTGTGGAAGCCGAGACCTGCGCGTGGGTTGAGGATGCTTGTCAGCACAAGGAGCACAGAGCACAGGGCATAGGGGATGCAGAGGGAGGGGGTATAGTGTCCTGAAGGTGGGCAGCAGGGTGGGCAGCAGGGTGGGCAGGTCGGATCTACCCTGCGTCCAACCTGGGATGTCTCATAACCCCGCTATCCTTGTTGTGTACCAAAGGAGCATTTTTTGCTAATCCAAGATGCATCACTAGGTCACCAGTAGCACCAGCATTTTTCAACTGGTCTACAAATATTGTTATTTTTTTTTTAAAAAAAAAAACAAGATACCAAAATAAGTGTGACTTACTGTAATCATAGATACATGCTAGCCAAAAAGAAGATTCTTTGAGCTTCTTGGTAGCAAGTGCCAATGATGCTTTGCTTGCTTCACAGTCTTCCTTGTACTTTGACATTTCAGAAGCTGGAACTTGCTTTGCCCGCAAATCGACATCGTCCTCTTTGAGCTTCTTCCATTGATTGAGTGCAACCTTTTGCAAGTTATCTGTCATGAGTTCGCATCGATGATTGCCATTTGCAAGGACATTGAAAGCATTGTTGATGCGAGCATCATCGTTCCAGACCAAAGATGGAGTATCTTCGCCCATTGGCATATCGACAATAGATGTGCGATCAACATAGTTGGGATCGACGAGGAGATTTACGGCATGGTCAGATACAAATCGTTGGCAGTTGTGACCTTGTTGCATCGCATTCCATAGGAATCGTAGCTGAGAAGGAGTAGTGGACCGTGGATTGAGATATTTGACTTTCAATGGAGGAGTGGTATCATCATCATAATCATGGAGGAGAGAAATCTTCGCCCAGCCAATGAATGCCTTTTGTTTGAGAGCATCTGCTTGTTCAGCGTCCTTGACAGTTGGTGTTTGGAGAGCGATATTTAATTTGTCTGAGTGTTTTGACTATAAACTGAAATTTAGTAAAACATGTGTTAGTGAATTTATTTATAATACTAACAAGTTTTTTGGCCAATTCTGATAGACGCTTTGTATTGTTATTGTTATTTTTCTCTTCAGCATTATCATTGTCATCCTCATCGCTGTCTACAAACTCTGCTGACTTGGGAGCTGATTTTTGTTTGGATTTTTTGGTGGGTTTCTAAATTCTATTGGTTAGAATGTCATGATGAAGAGAAATAATATATTTTACATACAGGGTCTGGAAGAGTCATTGCCGCTAGACGTGCTTGCATAGCTGATGCTTTGATTTCATTTTTTCTGGAAGCAGTATTCTAATAAAAGATTTAATAAAACATGTATCATTGAATCTGGTTATATAATTTACCTTGTTACGCTTTGGAATGGTTTTTCCTTTAGCAGTGTTAGATTTCTTGGTAATGGTATCGTCAATGAGCTTGTTTATATCTTGACTGCTGACATTCTGAAATTTTTGAATTTAATATAATATAAACTACTAATTTGTTTTTCAGAATAACACACCTCAGTCGGGTCAATATCCATAGAATCTTCTATGCCCGGTGCAGCCTATGCATGGTAGATTTAGTATAACACAAACTACTACATTTGAGCATTTTTATATTTCATACCTTGGTTCCTTCAGTACTTATGGGGGTGGGGCCTTTGGCAATCTGCACAAATTTTAACATTAGTTTTAACAATATAAATTAAGAAATGCATTTTTTTTTAAATTTGTACCTCAGCATTATCGATGTCCATAGCATTGGACCCTTTCGCAGGCTGCATATATTAGATTTAGTAAAACATGAATCACTATATCTAAAGCAGTTGATTTTCGCACCATGACCTGTTCAACTACAACACTTGTGACAGCAGACTCTTTCGTAGCCTATATATATCAAATTTAGTAAAACATAAATCCAAGATTTTTTTTAAAAATGATGTACCTCAGGATTCCCAACATCCATAGTGTCAATGGTCTTTGCTCCATCAATATTCATGGAATTGGAGTCTTGGGCAAGCTAACAATATAGGATTCAGTAAAACAGAAACTACTCAATCTACCCTATGATTTTACCTGATCAAAAGTAGGTGTGGTAGTAGCCATAGTGTTTGAGGTCTGTAAGCGAAGGATTTAATAAAACATGTTTCACTAAATCTCAAAAACTCGAATTTTCAAGACTTACAATTTGTGGTGGAGAAGTTTGGATTGTGGTTGGACCAAACAAGGACAAATAGACAAAAAAAGATTTGTTGTATGATGGGGGTGATGGTAAGAGCAAGGTTGAAAAAACTCCGGCCAGTGCCACTTCACTTCTTATATAGGGCAACCCAAAAAGGTAACTGATGATTTGTCATACTTTCCCACGATTGATTTTTCAGATGACAAATCATCTAAAATCCAAAAAAGTATTCAGGTCATATTGTACTCATGTTATATTTGTCAGTGATCAAAATATGGCTAACTTTAACAATCAAATATGTACAAATAAAGTGGTATTGCACTGGTACTCCAATATATCAAAGCAGATAGATAATAGTAGATATATTATTATAGTTTTTTTATATATAAATGTATATAATAGCATATAAAAATGGATACTCAAAATGTAGTGATACAGGTTTTACTAAATTCAGGATTGTAGCAGGAGGACCATTAATACTTTTCATAAAATGACAGCAAATAATATGGTGATGTGGCCAAATAAGAGGAAAATAAAGGGAAAGACCACTGTAGAAATGTTAAAAGAGGCTACTAAAATGAGAAACAAGCCGTCAAGACATACATAAGATAATAGGGGTGGTTGTCAAATCTATTTTGACATGGACTTTGTAATGTATACAATATGCCTGACAATATTGCCGAGCTCTCAATCAGTGCTCCGCTATATAAGCATGCTACAGCTGACTACTTGTATTATGTCTACCTTTGTCAATGGCCCTAGTTGTGAATAAGAGAGCAGTGCCAGCCACAAAGTATACTAATGCATGAACATAACTCCTTATTTATGTTGGTGTCCATTTTCATAATAGAGATATCAGCAGCATTGAATATGTGCGACATAATAATAACAAATGCTAGAAGTTTTTACCAGGGTTAGCAGGCATTGGAGAATAAAAGTGTGCACAGCTATTGTATTTTATACAAGGCACCTTAGTTCAGTCAGATAAAGAGTCAGTAAATACAAAGTAAGAAATAAGATTCAAAGCTTGCTTGCGAGTGTACAGCAGATTGAGTAGTATAGTTTGATTACCTACCTAATCAACTATACGACTGTTTTTAGCCTGGCTGCTTCAAACTTTTGCAGTATCATCATATAATAGTATCCAGCATTTTGCAATTCATAGTGTTGACTCAATACTAAGCAGTTGTTATGATATATTAGTGACAACTACTGCAGCATATAATAGATCAATTTTTTGATTTAGTGCTACATGTTTTACTAAATTTAATATGCTACAGCATCATAAAATAGTTATATCTTCAGATTTTCCACCATAAATAAGTATAAGCCTGACATATTCGTGAAAAAACCTCTGTTTTATCTTGTATACCTTCTTCTCGTATCCATTGCGTAAATGGATCCTCTACATCATCCATATCTAGCCAACATAAATCTTCTGTCACATATTCATCAATCCATTCTGGCTTGTAATCATTTTTGATATGTGCATATATGCTTTGATGTGTGGCAGGTGGATAAAGACGGTTTGGATAGATTGTATTGGAAAATGCTGATTCATAGTATTGGACATGCCAGTTGCCTGGTCTTTGTAGATTGTTGGTCAATAAATCTGCATTATATTTTGCAAGTGATGTCGGAATGGGCAAATGTGGGGAAGGATTTTGATGATAATGAACCCAAATTCCAGATTGCATGGTATCACCCAAGGGATCACATGGAGGGGATAGATTCAAAGGGATAAAAGGAGTTAATGTTGAATTGATAACATGATGTGGGTAGGATGATTTTGCATGATAACCCCAAGTCAAAAATATCTCTTGTAGTTTTATATTTTTATTTTCAGGTTTAAGTTGATGACAGAGTATTTCGCCTTGCAACAACAGATCTTGTGCAGTACGTGATTGAATCCAGTGTTGAAGAGTTTCGATTTCAATAGACATAGATTGTTCAGATGTGAAATTTGCCAACTGTGATACTGCAGCTGGGGTATATCCTTGGCTGTAATCAAAGAAACAAGATGGAGTCGAAAGTGCCAGAGTATGAAGTTTTGGAAGACAGCGATGGAGAAGATCAGCCCAATGCATGTGGTTGGGTGTGCCATCATCCCATGGGCTAGAAAACTATACAATATTAATGCATAAAACAACCAAGCATAGAAAAAGCAAAACACATACCTGTTCGGTAATAAATGTATAAGGACGTAAACGAAATGTTGTTACAGGACTAGTGCCTTCATTCCATAACAATAAGAGTGTTTCAATGGTCCTCCAAGTGTATTCGGGATGCCAGATGATAATCAATTCATGCAGATAACGCAATGTGCCAAAAAGAGGTTGAGCAGGAAGAGCAAAAATAGTGTCAATTTGATTGAATGGAATGTCAAACTCTAGTACTGTTAAGTTGCAAAATGTTGGAGACCAATCCAAGCGAGATTTGGGACAAAGATTAAAGATTTCTTGAGATTCCATGATAGCAAGAAGAAAGTCTTCAATATCCTCAAAGTGATATCCAATTGAAAGGAATCGACCAGTAAAGAATAGTTCCCACATGAACGCATGGCATGTGAGACGGATTTGATTATAATCTTGCTGAGTGAGTGCAGGACTATGAAAGATTTCGCCCCATGTTTCCATGGGAAGAATAAGCTAAGCATAATGTTAGACCAAAAAAAATGTATACATTTGTTGAGGACATACGTTGCGACGATTCTGAGTAATCAAATCCATGTGTTTCTGCTAAATAAAACTAAAATTAGTAAAATGCAAATAACCAAATGTCAAAATATGATATACATCATGAGTATGAAGATGTTTTCTATAAAGTGCTGTCATGTTTACATCAGAAACTCCAAAAGTCTAAGATATATTTAGTAAAACATATGATAATAAATTTCAAATAAATAACATACATTGTTCAAAGCAAGAGCTTGATCAGCATCAGATGTAGTTTGCTCAATATCTATCGCATCCAAGGTTGTTGTAGCCTATACATATTAGATTGATGAATTACTCAATTCATATAACAATTTTACCTGATCCAAAACAGATGTAGTAGCAACTACAATGTTTGAAGTCTGTAAATGAAAAAATTTAGTAAGACATGTGTCACTAGATCTACAAACAAACAGATTTTAAACTTACAATATCTGAAGAAGTTTGCATTTTGGTTGAACCAAATAAGGACAAATAGAACACAAAAGATTTGTTGAGGAACAGGGGTGATGGTAAGAGCAAAGTTGAAAAAACTCCGGCCAGTACCACTTGGCTTCTTATATAGTGCCACCCAAACGGGTAACCTATGATTTGTCATACTTTCCCACAATTGATTTTTTCAATCACAAATCATCTAAAATCTGAAAAAATATTCAGATCATTTGTTTTTGATCTCATATTTGTTAGTCGTTGAATTATAGCAAACTTTTATCATCAAGTACATACAAATAAAGCAAATTTGATGATGTTGCATTGACATTTTATTATAACAAATTGAATAGAAGAAAGTAGATGTACCAATATGAGTTATAGGATATCAAAGAACAATGTACAATAAAAGTGTAGTGATATATGTTTTACTCAATCCATCATGCTGCAGCTCAACACTTGCAGTGCATAACATGAACCTGATTTTGTTGATAGCATTAGCCATAGTGCTCACTATATTTTGATGATTGTGGACAAGATATACTAGTGCATTAATGTAAAGTACTTGTTCATATTGGTATTAGCCTATGATGTAGGCATCAGCAGTACTGAGTATGATAGTAACGACAGCTGCAGCATGCCATCATCATGTTATAGCATGCTGCAGCATGAATAGATCAGAATTTTGATTTAATGATATATGTTTTACAAAATTTAACATGCTGCAGTATACTATTGATATTCTGCAGCATGTTATTGATACACTGCGGCATGCTGCAGCAGTATATAATAGAGTGAACTTTGATTTAATGATATGTGTTTTAACAAATTTGACATACTATAGTACATTATAACATGCTGCAGTATACTGCAGCAGCATATAATAGATCAAAACTTGATTTAATGATGTATTTTATTAAATTTGATATGCTGCAGCATACAGTAGCAGCATATAATAGACCAAAACTTGATTTAATGATACATGTTTTACTCAATTTGACATGCTGCAGCATGCACTGGCTGCATGTTTTGATTTAATGATACATATTTTACTAAATTTGAGATGCTGCAGCATGCTATTACATGCTGCAGCAGCATATGATAGATCAAAACTTGATTTACTGTTACATGTTTTACTAAATCTACCATGTTTTAGCATGTTATAACATGCTGCAGCATGCTGCAGCAGCATACAATAGACCAAAACTTGAGTAAATGATACATGTTTTACTAAATTTGCCTCACACAGGCCAAATATGCCATATAATGCGATGCTGCCGGTACACCCTGTACCGACACATTTATAATATTTGGGTGGGGTTGACAGCCATGACACTGCCAACAGCCATTTTCAGAAACAACAACAGTCCACGCAAGTGACAAATGGTCCTTAGAAAGATATGTTTCATTTAGAAATTGACATTCCAGCAGGGCAAGTCGAGCACCTTACACAGTAGTCCGCGTCAAGCACAATCTCTGCAAGCAAGCCAGAAATGGCCAGTGCTCCGGGTCAGCGCGCCAGAACTTCCCTCCTCCGCACCCTCATATATCTCCTGTTGCCTCAATTTTCTCGAGCTTGCGGGCAACTTGCGCGTGCAAATAATTCAATCCAGCATATTTTGGTACCCCCTCTGTCAGTTCGTCCCAGTAGTGCAGCAAGAGTGCATGTCTCGTGTAGGTGTTTTACGGTCATATACTTTACCGTCAGAATGTTTACAGAAAGCCCCCTGACTTGCCAATTTTGGCAGAGCTACTCTATGAGGCTCCAGGAAATTTATCCTTTTCTTCTCTTGCAGGATACAGATAAACTGACTTTGACTGTCATGAATGCATTTGAGACTACATCACATAAAAGTTTCGTGTGAGACTAAGGTCAAAGTAAAGAGTAATGAGTAACGAGTATCGTGTACGACTGTGAGCAATGTACCGACTAAAGCCTAACACCATGCCAGTGCGAACCAACTCCCATGTTGCTTTACGGCGTTCGACTTCCCCTTGCGAGCGCTCAATTTTTCAACGATAAATAATGTCATATGTCCTCGCAATCTCCAATCTCTTCTCTTCTGCCAAATCGGCCCACACCATAGCCATTGTACCTCTTGCTCTCTCCATACTATACATTCTACCAACCATTATTTTGTGTTACACACCCTACCTTTGAACTCCATTGACCCCACCACAATTCCTCGTCGCCCGCATACTCATCATTTTTCCACACGGCGGTATTGTGCTTACACAATATTTACACCACGCTAATCTTCTGTCACCTTTTCTGCGACGCCTCGTTTCTGTTCACGCGCCGCGCTTCACACGCTTCTCGTCGCCAAGCCATGTTTAGAACGCGCTGGGATACGGTGTGAGTCACCTTAGTCAGGGTCCTAACCCTAGCCTGAGCTCGCTCGAGATGCCCGGCAACTGCCTCGGACGTCGTCCACGGCACAAGTCGCGCGATACTCCCTCTGCCACCGCGATGTTTGGCAGGGACGTGCCCGATGTGTAGCCACGCGTTGGCAAAAAATGGGATTTTTCGCGTCAAGGGGAGGGCACGAAAACGCGTCCGAGTCGCCATTTTTGCCGAATCTGACCCATTTACCTAAGTTCGCCCCCGCATCACGTCGCGAACCGCTCGGCACCGCTGCCGCAGAGCGTGTCCTAGCGAAAACCCAGCGCCTTACGCCTCCATGGGACACGCTCTTTTTGGCTGGGCCGGCGCCTTCCGCTGGCAGGGGAGCGTGTCCCATGAAAACTCGATTTCTGGGTGCCCTTGGGACACGCATCCGCATCGGGCAGTCGATCCCGGCGAACCCCGCGGCGCCAAAATCCATCAAAATTCATTTCCCACCCCGCCGCCTCGGGGCGCGGGTTCCTCGGTCGTCCCCGCCGTCCCGGACGCGCGCGCGCGGCCGCCGTCGCCGTCGCAAACGTCGCCCGACGCCTCCCCGATCCGCCCCGGCCCCACGTGCCGTAACGTGTCCCGGGACACGTTGTTAGTCACCGCCCCCGCCAACGCACCGTGTCCCATGAACACTAAGCCATCTACGCCCGCCGCCCGAGCAGCCTCGCACGCGACGCGGAACCTTTCGCATGGATGACGCGCTGCCCGCGCCTCTCCATCAGGTGGTCACCAATGTCTCACGACCTTGTGCCCGCAGTTAAAGACCTGCGCACAACGTCACGCATCCTGGTGCGAGCAACGTGCAGCACAGGCAGCTGTGAGGATGGTGGCCATTGCATGGGCGTCGGCAGCGACGTCTGTGAGGCTCTGGAGGGCCCGATCTTGGCAATCATTCATGCCTAGGAAAAGCGACCATAGGGACAATGAGGACGAAGGGAGGGTCGGGAGAAAACAAATTTTGTCTCCGTGTTCGACCCATTAAGTATGTGGCACAGAAGATGAGTGCGTTCAATGGACGGGGACGTGCCCAGCAACGATTTCCCACTCTCGCCCCACAGCTTACAATGAAAAGCGTACATTAATTCAAGTCCCCCCTCAGGACTTCGTCGAACGCATCGATTTCACGCTGCAGGCTTGACGCTTGCTCACACCGTTCCTCGTACTGCGCCCGTAGTTCCTCGTACTTGCCCTGCAATTCCTCGTACTTGCCCTGCAATTCCTCGTACTTGCCCTGCAATTCCTCGTACTTGCCCTGCACAGCTTGGAGCCACACGTCCTTTTCCGCCAACTCTGCTTCCCGCGCCTGCACCCTGTCAGTCAGCCTGTTCACCAAATACGTCAGCATATGACACCAAGGAACAACCGGCCACAATCACATCGCAATGGCCCCCAGAGACGCAGTACCCTGTTCAAGGTGCTATAAATTCTTTTGACAGGCAAACCAGCAAACCCATGCTTACTGAAGCCCCAGCCTGGCATTCCGTCATGCCGCCCTTCCCCTCGCCATTGTCTTGACCTCTCTCCGTCCCTGCCTGGCTGCCAAGCCGTTCTGTCAGCATTGGCAGCTCTGCACTTGCCCCGGCCCTCCTGTGGCCTTCTGCCGCGTCGGGCTCGCAGGAGACGACGAATCACCTGGCCCACGCATTCCAAACGGGCTTCGTTGCGCCGATGCGCCGGGCGAGGAGCCACTCCATGCGCTCTGCATGCGAACACCGCTGCTCTGCGCCGGAGTTCCCCCACGCAATGCATCGCCAGCCGCGCGGCTGCGAATCGGGCTGCTCCTCTCTTCTTCCCTCACCATCCTCGCTGACCGGACGCTTCCCGAGGACCTTGGGTGTGGTAGGCGAATTGACTGCAAGCCCCCACGAAGGCTGCCAGTCTGCCCTCCAACGGTCGCAGCAGAGCTCTCCGCGTGCGTTCTGCAACAAAACTGGTCAGCTTCGCCACCGCGCTGCCAACATACCATACCCTGCTGCCGCTCCTTGCGCAGTTGAGTTATCTCGCGCTCGCCTCCGCCCAGGCGGCCTTGTATTCAGGTGAGTTGGGCATAAAATGCCCACGGATGGTATCGTGTGATCGTACGCTGTTCAAGGCATCACCCAACCGCTATGGTGGACAAAACGCGAATACTCGGCACATACGCGAAAGCCACACGACGGTGGGTCTCCTTTATGCATGAATTTCGGCCTGTGTCAGCCATCGGCAGATCCACGTTGTGCGACCAGCGTTGCCACCGGTTTGAGACGTCACCCCTTCGCCATGCACGAGGGGTTGCATTTGCAATGGACGAAGCGTGCGCGCAGGTTGAGCGCCATCCGCAGCTTCTGTATGCCAGTAGAGCAGACATGATGGGAGAGATGAAATGCAGGGCGCCGTAGGGCGCCCTTTATGATAGCCTCGTAGCCGTCTAATCAAGCTCCCTCGATCGCCTGGTGTGCCCACCCCCTACGTCAATGCTCCTGTGATTTGGCATAGATTGAATTGGACGGCAACCTGGTGGCCACCAGGCTCGCATGCAACCGATCTGCACAGGACAGCGATCACCGATCGATGCTGCTTATGGTAAAGTGCGTTGGCGAACTTCTGGCCAGACAGTACGATCGTAGATGCAGCAAACGACTCGAGATTACAGGAACAAAAGCAAACAAAGCAAACAAAGCAAAGCAGGGACCGCAGCACAAGTTCGAGCGCAACACATATCACACGTCGGGCGAGCAGTGCTTGTCCCTGTGCATCTCACATTCAGCCGGCGCGATCATACGAAAAGAAATCCACACTTGCCTCACGCAGACGCTTTCGCTGCCTCCCGCCCTCAGTGCTGGATTTCGACTGATACGCAGAGACCGATCAGCCACCAATGGTCAAAGAGACGCCTCTGTCGCAAGAAACACCTCACCATCTCACCGCTGGTCCTACCCAACGCTGCTTCCCTCTTCTTGTTCTTCTTCCTCTCTCTTTTCTCCGCTGCCTTTTTTGCGTGTCGGGTGTGAGACAGGCCTGGGTGGTTCCTACAGCACCGATGTCTCACCCACCCGCTTCGACGTCCATCCGCGCGTTGTCGCTGCCCTCAGGCTCGCCGGAAGACAACCCACGACGGCTTCCGTGGCGGGGCATCCTTGCACTCCCATGAGAATCGGTATGCAAAGCGTGCCTGACCTAACCTTCGCGTGGTCCTGACTTGTGAGCGGGAGATCTCTGCATCAGGGCTCCTTGGTGGTTTGCTGTCCCCTGCGGTTGCCAAAGCACGGACTGTAGATCACCGGTCTGTCCCCAGGCAGAGCCTCAACCTGTTCTGCCGGCGAGGCCCGTCTGAACCTCGACGGTCTCCTCTCGTCGCATCCATGGCATTGTTGTGGCTGTCCCCGGTGCTTTGTCCTTCCTGCAGTCGGCCATCAGCGGTGACGCAAAATCATGGCCCGTCCGCACAAGCGCACCTCGATCAGCTATACAGGCCGCCATGGCTCTGTCATCAGAGTCAACAACGTTCTCGGTCCCCAACCCAACGACTTACCTTCCTCACCTCCTCGCTCGGGTGTGTGCATCGTCGATCACACTCTGCACGAACACGCCACGCGATACTCCAAAGGGTTGCGCCCACATCCGCCGGTCCACCTTCCAGCCCAACCTCAGCCAACATTGCCGCATCTTTCTTCGGGCACTCTCTCCACTTGCCGTTCTTCACGCACACGACGTGAACACCGCAACCGTCGGTCAGCGAGTCGTCATCGTCATCCTTGGCCCGATCGTATCCGACCCACGCTGCCCAGTTGTGCGGGTTGTTTGCTTCGTCTGCTACGGTGATCAGAAGGATTGCGTCAGTCAGGATTGACCACGTACAATCCGAGC
>QUOP01000112.1:0-53455 GCA_003675405.1 Hericium coralloides
TCGACGCCTGTCCTTGTAACACTAAGGTCCCAGTGAAATGATGCCCACATGCCCATTCTCCAGCCGCTCGTTTCAGAAGCATTGGAGAGGAGCTATGTGGTGCTCTGCCAGCCGCATCGTCGTGATATTCGAGAGGGACGAGCATGCGTCGCATGAAAGGTGTCCAGTTGGTCGGGTCCAACATACGAGAAGAAAGGGGAAAGTCCGAGGGAGAGACTTGGAATCACGATGGTACTGAAACTGGACGGTTTCAGAATCGAAAATAGGGGCACACACGTTACATATGGTTCGTCGAGGATGTTGCGCAGAAAGGCTACAAAACGCGTCATTATCCTCCAAGGTCTCCACTGGGGGTTATCCGGCGAACCTTGAACACAATCAGTAATGTACAGCTCAGACTACCTCGAGGACCTCCTACTTCTCGAACGCAGTCCAATACAACTGTTCGAGTCATTGTCATATTCAGCCAGTGTACGTGCAGCCATGGTGCCATGGAGCTCACTTCATACACTTCGGCTACGCCTTCTTGCATCACCACAACATACGGCAATGCCTGCATGTCTCTTATTCGGTGAGCTATTCGAACAGGGAGCTCCGTGCGGACATAGTTTGCGCTCTTGAACACATGAGTACCTAAAATCTTTCGGGTGATCCAGCCACGGTGAACTAGCACGTACCTTGATCAGCCTCTCCTCGTTCATAGACCGCCCAAAGAACACCTAGGGGAAATTAGGGGTTCCCGCCAATCTCGGCTCAACACCACATACCAACTGCCGTAGGCTGAGCCTCTGCGTCGGCCTCGCAGCATACAACTCTAGTTGACGGTTTTGATAGAAATGCGCGGGCCCGCTGCTCTGGCGCCGTACGGTGACCGTAGGCGCCGCACACGACGCACGTTTGCGCGCTGTCCGAGCAAGATTGAGCATGGTCGGGCGACAATACGCCAGCGAGGAGAGGGGTCTTGGGAGTCAGGACATCGAGGGTGCTGCTTCCTTCTGCTTCATGACCGAAGTCTCCGAAGCAGAGTCGGGCGGTCGGGGCGACGGACGTAATTGCGTGACGTTATACTTTTGTGACTCACGCGTGACGGTACGTGTCGCGACGCGTCGCACGAGCGCTTAGCTCACGATACTCTGGTTCGCTCTGCCATCTTCCTCTCGCAATGGCGCCAAAACAACCTGCGAAGAGTTTTGCGCATCCACAAGGGCACACCTGCCTTGCTTTTTCGAGAGATGGACTGTATGTCACCTTCTGTTTCTATTCAGGTGATGACCTATTGCGGTAAACTGAATCAACCGCGTCTCTAGGTATTGCTACACAGCAGGAGAGGATTGCGTTGCGCGTATATGGAAGACAGAGGAAGGAGAGGACTATGAACCATCCACCGCTATCGAATCCATGGAGTCGATCATAACTGTGGCTTCTGCGGTGCGTTTGACGGCCTCTGTCTGCGATGGGCTTTCGGCTGACCGTCCCAGAACAACTGCTGGTTCACCGGCAGCGCCAGCGCAGACTCCGAAGTCAGACAGTATGCGCACGGTTTGGCAGAGTTTCAGGCATCAGTGCTAAGCGTACCTGGCGCGTCGATCCGTTCTATAGCTGTGGATCCGGAAGCGAAGCGGATAGCCGTGTCGTCAGAGTAAGCAGCTAGTAGCCTTCGTACTATGGCCACATCTGATATGTTTGATCGAAGCGAGCTTACCGTCAAGATTTTGGATACGGAGACAAATAAAGTCACGACTATGGCTGGCCACACGGATTGTGTACGGAGAGTGACATGGCATCCATCAGGCTCCATGCTTGTGAGTTTGTGGTGAATCAAGTAACGAGGAAGGTCTGACATCCCTCACTTTTCTGTGAACAAAAGACGACAAGCGGAGCCGACGGTCGCATTATAGTGTCGGAAGTTACAGGTGATGAGCCCAAAGAAGTTAAGGTCGTTGAGGGAATTTTACCGATTGTCAGAGATAACAAGTTCGTCTTCTTTATCTTGGTTAATGGAGCAATAGTAGATCCTTTTTTAGATCTTCAGAATTCTCATACGACTGCTCAGCAGTATGGCATCCATCGGGAGATTATTTCGTGGTAGTGACAGGCAATAATGGTGCTTTCTCTTTTACTCCGAAAATCACGATAATATTTACCTGCCATTCCAGAAATTATCACAATTTCCAGTGATACCTGGGAGAAATCTTCGACTTTCACTGATGAGAGCGTGCAGGGGCCTATCACAGCCCTTGCACTCTCGGCAAACGGCGTCTATCTCGCCACTGGGAGCAAGAAGGAAGTGTGCATCTGGTCAACACAAAACAGACGTCTGCTATTAAAGTATGTATGAAGTCTTCCTACTCCGTTATCCCGACTCACAGTTTCCGCCATCTAGATTCCCAGATGCGATATCGGATTTCCCTACACAACTGTCGTGGTCGCCCACGCAGAACTACCTGGCCTGGTCACAGTTCGACGGAACGATTATCCGCTGGCCGGGGCCCGTCCCAATTACATCCCCAGATCCTGTTAAGCCAAATCGTGCATCCAAGACCACCCGTCCCGTGCGACGGCAGGCCACACCCACACTTTTCGACGATGATAATGTGGAGAAGAAAAAATCTGGCAAAGAAGCGGACGATGTAGACATGACCGACAAGGACTTGGACCCATATGCTAATGACGATTGGATTCTCGATGATCTGGGTGGCGCCCTGCAGGACGAGCCCGAGGTCGATCGCGGGGCTGGTGGCGGTTTCGTCAAGGAGATGGGTCAGTGGCCGTTCACCGAATCTATCTGGCTGGCCATTGACATTCCGTTCGTTCCGTTCAGTGAGCGTTACCAAGGCTCAGCTTGCTTTCCAGCCAGGCTCCACACCAATGCAGGACAAGAAACGATACCTCGGTTCGCACAATGTTCTGCATTTATTGTGTTCTGCTAACTCGGCGCACAGCATACAACATGATTGGAGTCATCGAGGTGACGAACCAAGACTCGCATCACATCGTGAATGTGGAGTTCCATGACCATTCAACACGCAAAGCATATCATTTCACGGATCACAATAAATACGATCTCGCTTCCCTAGGTATGCTACTCACAATTTGAATGCAAATAAACTCGACTCATGAAGCGACAAGGCGAACGAGGCGCCTTGTATGCTTGCCAACCTGACGATGGCCACCCAGCCCATGTGAAGTACACTCCATATGGGAACTGGGCAACTCAAGGCGAGTGGACGTACGAGCTCGATGAGGGCGTGAAGGTGCTCGGCGTCGCAGCGGGTGGTCCGCCGCCCACCAAGTCCCTCCGGAAGCTGTCGGACGGCGACATGCAAGGAAACGGAAATGTCGTCATCGCGACTAGCGACGGCGAGCTGACCTTCCTTAGTGGCACGGGCATTGAGCGGTGTTCGGTCGGCTTAGATGGAGATTTTGTGTCTATGGTCGCGGGCCCAGAGTGGGCTTTCGTGGTGTCCAGAGATGGCGCAACTACCATGGATGGTCCGTTTAATTTGATCTGACTCTTCAATCATTTTCTGACGAGTTTCAACAGGATCACAAAACCTCAAGGGGACGTTATACGATTTCGAAGATCTATGTGTGCTTCAAGATCGGAAGCTGCCTATCCGTAAGGGACAAACCCTCAAATGGATAGGCATTTCAGAGGAGGGCGTAAGTATATTTTGGTGCGTTATCATGCTGGTTCTGACCAGTCTGTTTTAACAGGCCCCTGCAGTGTATGACTCCGCTGGCGTAATGTATATCATGCCACGATTCCGCATTCCCCTGCGAGGAACCTGGATGCGGGTGCTGGACACCAACAAGCTAGAGCGGAAGAAGGGCAAGGATGAGTCGTACTGGCCGGTCGGCCTCAGTGGCGATCAATTCATGACCATTATCTTGAAGGCGAGTTCGCACCGGGCTATATTGTATCTGTTTTTTGAATATCGCTTTAGGGTAGACAAGAGCATCCTGGCTTCCCGAGACCTCTTATCCAAGAGGTGCCATTACGATTACCATTCCGACGCACGGATGCCAAAGAAGCACCTTTGGAAGAACAGTAAGTCCATTATTAGACTTCTGAAGACTCCTTTCCGACCTATCATTAGTTTTGCACGAGAGAGCATCCATTTACAAATAAGCCGCGATGCTCTAGGTGATGAACTAGTCACAGATGACATCGCGAAGCGCGAGCTCGCCCTCGACAAGGAGCTCATTCAACTGATCCAGAATGCGTGCAAGACGGATAAGCTCCCTCGTGCCCTCGATCTTACACGCATGCTGCACCACACCGCGTCCTTCGACATGGCTATGAGAGTCGCGGGATTCTATCACCTCGTCGGCCTGCAGGAGAAGATGCTTGCGCTGAAGGAAGATCGTGAGGAGAACGACCGTCTGACGGGAGAGCGCGACAAGCGGCGACAGTGGAGACAAGACTATGATGCAGTCCCGCCCCCGCATCTGCCTCCTGCCGACGTCGGGTCGTCGCGCTCCAGGGCTTTACAGGACTTCGGACCCCCGCCGGCTATCCATCGACCTGGCCTGGCGCGCGCAGCACCGAGCGTCATGCCACGGCAGAGCGAATTTGAGGTCGGCGCAAGCGGTCAAGACCGGCTCACTCCCCCGGCAGAAGGGAAGCGGAAGAGAGACGATGAGGACGACTTGCAGTCGAGAGACTCAGAGTCTCCCGACGGTTCCAAACGGCGTGCGCTGGAGACTTTCCCTATGGAGACCAATATGTCTTTACCGAAGCCAAGTGTGTCAAATGCACTCTCACTCGTTTGACCTAACTGACCATAACACGAAGAAACCAACCCGTTTGCCAAGAAGCCAACCGCGCCAGGGCATAACGACCGCAATCCTTTCGCTCGAAACGCGGATGGTAACCAGTCTTTGCATAAGAGCGAAAGCTTCTTCGATAAGGTCGACGCAGCCGAGACCGGCAAAGGCAAGGGTATGTATCATGTTGTCTATTCTGATCCTAGCTCGCTGATCGATGTCATATCATCCTAGGCAGCACGAATGGCGTACAGAAGAAGAAAGTAGCGCCAAAAGCAGCACCAAAGAAGAAAGAAAAAGAGAAGGTCGACAAGACAAGGCAGACTACACTCTTTGGATTACCTGCGCCTGAAAAGCCGCAGAAAGGGCGCAAGAAGAAGGTTGACGATACTGAGAGCACCTCAAAATCAGCGACCCCTGAGGTCCAGACAGAACGCGCCGCAAGCGAATCTCTGGCTACGCCAATGGATGTGGACGCGGACCAGGATCGAGCTGCGCCAACGTCGCAATCTGCGACGGTAGTGGAGACGCAAGTGGAGTCACAGGATACCATAGGTGAGACACAAGTGGTTGCTGCTGCTGCTGAAGAGGTACGTGGGCGCACGAGCATTGGGTATCACCTGATCAAACTGACAATGGCATAGAAGGCAGGAAGCCCTGAGCCTATTGATTGGTCTGAATCTCCCGGACCAACAACAGAAAGCCTGCCGGAGATTGACGCGGTTGCGACATAAAGATACCATGGTCTGTTAGGTTTTTCCTACTATTAAGCAGTATCGTCAATATATTCCCATTACCACATCATGAGGACTTCATGGTTGATCGATAGTGTGCTATGGCGCTGGTATACTACTAAGTTCTAATATGTCAATAGATGGTGCCATTGATAAGTCGCTGAGTGTGAAGGATCAGTCGTGTAGGAAGGAATCGATAGTGAGGTCCTGGAAAACGACATGTCAAAACAA
Source organism: Hericium coralloides (assembly GCA_003675405.1). NCBI lineage: Eukaryota > Fungi > Basidiomycota > Agaricomycetes > Russulales > Hericiaceae > Hericium > Hericium coralloides. Next base: position 5,736 of record QUOP01000112.1, read on the forward strand.
AGGAAATGAATCAGGTGCAGGAATGCAAACCTCGGGGGCAAAGGGCCAGGTCTCGAACGCTCGCACCAACAGTGCCCAGTCAGCTATGTCCAACTTCCGAATTTGCTTTGCGATGTCGACGCGCTGTTCTCGTGGAAGGTTGCGATCCGTAAGTGTTTTCAGAAGGGTTTCAGCACCTGGAGCCAGAGAACTGATATCATGTAAATATACAATGATGAAATCTGCACAATGCTCATCTTTACCTTATTGCACCCCGGAGAGATGTGCTTTTAAGCACAAATAAACGCCTCAGGACGTAATCCCACATGTCCAGATGTCCCCTCTCGATGACCTGGAAAGTGCTTAGGACATTCAGATATGGGTAAAGAGTTTCATTCCTACCTGATCTGCCAGAGGCGTGACATTGACTGGCAATGTAAGTGTCCCTAGCCGCCTGTTCTCTGTCCTTCGAGATTGCACCGAACTTGCGCCAGGTACAGGATGGAAGTGCTCAGCGAAGGGGGAGACTAGATCTGGATCGAGAGACACTTGGAAAAGAGAGGTCGCTTCCGCGATGACGCTTAGCTTGCAGCGCTCTTTGTCGGTCCTTTCGGCAGACACACGCTAGAGATGCTTTGAGAATCCGAACAATGGGTAGACAAGACAATGCTAACAACGTACTCGCCAAACCCAATCACTCATGACAAAGCTCATAGGCACTCGCCCGTACTTAAACAACCAAGTCCTCTCCGGAATATTCCGGAACAGTTGCGCGACTAGCTGTTCACCAGGAATGTTTTGCGGAATATGGCTAATGAAGTGCAATTGAGGATGGGCTACGAAGAAATTCAGTCACGTCCGCCTGACGTTTATGAGAATTGAGCTCGCCTTGACCTTCCCATGGTGAGATCTCCACGTCGTCTAGTAACCCATTTTCTTCCAGATATCCATAGGTATCCCACGTGAAGCCTGAACGGGGAATCACTTTGACGCGACTATCCGCTTGCTCGAGAGGCTATAAACCCGGACGTCAATATGGCAACGCGAGACCGAGGGACAGATTCTCACACGCAGATACTCCAGGTATGGCTCGTGATCCTCCAGAATAATCAACTTTCCGAGCACATCCGAGGGCAGTGTGAGGAGTGCTCGCGAAAGTGCTCCTGGGCCTTTGGACCGTGATGAGCTGCAATTCAGCCTGACGCGCAAGATCCGACCATTCGAGCAGCGTACCAGGAAATGCCTCGATGACCACCTTCGGTTTGTCCGACTTCATATGCTTACTTTGCAAAAAGCTGGAAGCAATCTTCGTCGCTGTCGCAGGGTTTCGAACGGAAATACGATCCCGCGCGACGTAAGACGTAGGTCCGAAATGACTGCGCCATTCATCGAGTGGTGGCAGACGTGGAAGACGCGCATAATGCTGCAAACGCGGGTCTGTGTCAAGCACAGACGGGATTGGTTCCGCCTTCGACAACTCGGGGACTACTGCCTTTCTTCTATATAGTCTGCAGTGCCATTGGATACCGGGAAGCTGGGCGCATCGTGTCGAGGAGGACCATCCAGCGGCCGGAGTCGAACGAAGGAGGGAAAGAGACATGTTCTAACATTTCGCTTACTCTAGCAGAACACAACGATCTGAGCTTTCCCACGGCTAATTCTTCTATTGGCAGTCCTACTATAGGTGGGGCTGCTCGAGGCTCTAGCTGAGTTCGAATTATAGCGGGGCTTGAATTGTAACGGGGCTCGAAATGCGAGCGCACAAATCGTAGCGGGGCTCGAAATTCGAGCGCACAACAGTGCCAAACACCGCGTCGGCCGTTGCTCGAGTCATTCTCGAGCTCGACGGCATTGACGCTACATAGCGCCTGTGCAGTGTCGCACCAGGGGAGCGCCAGCGCTTGGTACATGAGACGACATGCTAGCAGAGTGTGAGCTTCGGATCGGCAGGCAGGCACAAGTGCAAGCCCGAGAATGGCAACTTGTTGAAGAGTGGCAGTTTGAATTATCTCAATGGGTACATGAGAATTTGAGGCGGCGAGCCGCGGATCGGCGCGAGTGCCCCGAAGAGCGCAGGGCGCCTTTTCGCGAGCAGGCCTGTGCCAGGTCGATCAGCATCGGCATGCACATCAAATATGGCAGCTTGCTCACTTTCAGTGTGCGCGGGTGGCTGCACCTTCAGCTATGACTGCGAGCATGCGTGGTTTGCGTGCGCGAGGGCGAGTTTCGCGGGTGTACCCATGCCGGCGTCCTGTGCAGGTGCATGTACACATATTTGAACCTCTAGCCCACTGTTTGCGAATAACCCCGAGTTCGCCGTGCACTTGTGCCATGGCAGGAACACCATGACTCGTCAATAATTAAAGACGAACATAGAAACCCTCGAAATGTCAGAATTAAATGACCCAGCTCGATCTACATCACTGGTCTGTGCTTTATCGAGTGCCCACAAGTCAAGAGGAGAGGAGAATCCGTCGCTTTTCTCCCCTCCCTCCTCCTCCTTGAATTAATTTAATTAATTTCAATTAATTTAGTTCTTTTCTGTGCCAACAGCCCCAACTATAGTATAAGTGCCCTTCTATTCAGTCAGTTTCAGCCGAAAACCATGCGATTGAAACGTTTTCTCTGAAAGGCAACGACCCTGACCATCAAGTTCAACTCTAAGGACATATGTGTCAATGTTCAACGCGAAAACCCTCTTCGTGTATACATCCTTCTGTACTATTTGCTGCATTCCTCATCTCAAAAATCCGACCGTCTTCCAATACCCAATCCAGTTGATCACATCTTTTTCCTCGAATGGTCTCGCATTCTTCAACGCCTGCAATACCCTGACCGCTTTCCCTGTTGACAACGGTGCGTCGCTGAAGTCGCCCATCTTGAAGAATTCAGTAAGCATCGCGCTGGTGCTGTCACTGTCGACCTGTGTCTCGGCCGATTGCAAGCGGGACGCCCAGTTTGAGTACGAAGTGAGTGGGAGACCATCAAGGGCGGCCGAGACACAGCCAAAGATAGCCTCCCAGCTAACGGGGTGAGGGTGGACAAGATGGAGGACAGGCTCCTTCGAATGGAGCATCTCCAGCAAAGCAGAGGCTGCGATGTCCACAGGAAGCCAGGCCACATTCTAGTCTCTAGAGGATAATTGTGAACATCGAAGTAGCCGGGAGCAGCATCGGTAACGCACCTCTTTTCCCGTAGGAAGAGAGCCTATCGCCTGACCATTGCGGACGAGGGCTGGGACCCAGTCCTTAATATTCCAGAATCCTTTCTCGGAATCACTGGCTAGCTGTCCAACGTGAACCACGGTAACCGGGAGTCCTGTCTGCTCTGCTGCCAAATGAAGCATCTGCTCAGTGATCTACTTGCTCTCTCCGTAGCTTTTTCCAACCGACATGCTAGCATCCTCAAACGGTGTTTCTGGCACGGAGACGCCGTGTGGAACATCTAGAACTGCATTAGGCATGACCGAGACGAGAGGGAAAACACGTACATACCACGCACGATGCTAATGGAACTTGCAAACAAGATGTAAGGCAAGGAAGCACGAGGGGAAGTCAGCGCCAGATCAATTAGGTGCCTGACGCCAACTAGCAAGGGTTTGTTCGACACCAATGCTACGTTGAAATCCACTCTCCAGGCTGGAACAAATTTATCAGACCAAAATGCTTCGGGATTCATGCTAAGAGACAAACCATTGATGATGATGCTGGTTGCAGAACGTCTAATCTGTTGAAGCATCATCCGCATTAACGACATTTTGGACAAGTAGAACGAGGGCCACGGACCTCTTCATAGGTATGATGAGGCAAACCCAGATGCGGCGAAGACGTATTGGCGGCGAGAAGCACCAGACGATCTGTATCCAAGATATTAGTATCCAGGCCCCATGCAACGAAAGCCTTTCGCTGCCGCTCATAGAGCGTCTCCTGCGTGCCGCGAGTTAGCGCGTAGACTTTTTCGACGTCAGGCTTCTGCAATAATTTCGCAAGCAGAAAACACCCTAAGTGCCGCCGCCGCTCAGAATAACCAGGGCTGCGTCCTTCCACTCGTCCGACAGTGCTCAACAGAGTCCGGGAACAAATCACGGGAGCTACGGCACCGGAAAGTCATTGCCTTGTATGTCGACCTTATTGTTCGTCGCTTCATTCATATCATGTCAATGCAATGGGTACCTCGATGTAGCGCTGGAAGAGTGTTGGCCAGTGGCGGCCGTGATGATGGTGGTGCAGAAGGAACAATCATGACCGTTCGCCGTTCGGTCAAAGGACGCAAAGCGCATCCAAAAAAGGAAGGTGCTGTAGAACCTCACAGTGAGGCGCTCGTGGCGCGCTGCGCCTATTCGAGAGGTCGACTCACTGTCATCTCTCTTCTTCAAGGTCTGTCTGTGGGAGACTAGTGGCGCCGCTGTCACTGGGTATCAACAGGCAACAGTCATATTCACAGGGATATCACTGCGTTCTTGACTATGCTCGAACAAGACAGACATGGCCTGACCGCGGCTTTAGAACAGGCCCGCAAGAGTTACGCGGAGGGTGGCATTCCGATCGGGTCGACCTTGTATCATTCTTCTATAGGTCCAGCGCCATTGGACATGGATGTTGCATCGACGCACGGTACCCGTGGCAGCTCGTCAGAGCTAGGAAAGCGTCTGTTGCTAGGCGCAGGGCACAATCAGCGCGTGCAGAAGGCGTCGGCGACGCTCCATGCGGAGATCGCAGCGCTGGAAGATGCGGGCAGGCTGCATGCCGAAGTCTATAGACAGTCGACCCTGGTGAGCTGATGTCAAGCGATATTCGATCGGTGGGACGGCAACTGATGGTCCTGTGTGCGGCAGTACACGACACTAAGGCATGTTAACTAACTTCCGCTTGGCGGCCTTCATGGCTTGATGAGAGAGCTGAAGCTGACACGATTGTAGTCCATGTATGATGTGCACCGGGGCCGTACTGTTGTATAAGATCCCCCGCATCGTCATCGGCGAGAACATGAACTTCCAAGGTGGCGAGGATCTCCTGCGGAGTCACGGTGTCGATATCATCGTTGTGGATGATCCAGACTGCAAGGAGCTCATGGCGAAATTCATCAAAGAGAAACCAGAGGTGTGCATATAACATAGTTGAACGTGAATAATTCGCCTGGCATGTACTGAGAATAACTCTGATCGCCAACAGATCTGGTATGAAGACATAGGGCTGCCCTCAGTGCAGTGAGCACTTCGGCAGGTTGGGTAATCGATCATTGCCTTGTGATCGAGTAGGCTCGGCTAGCCTTTCCGAGGGTCGGTATGGGGCTATGTGTCCGAGTTGTATGAACTAAATGTGAAATTTTTGGGAATGTTGTGCCCCGGTGTTTGTGGAATATATGAATTCCGAATAATCACGAGCTGGCATAGCCTGGCAAAGCTTCTATCATTCCAACACCATACGGGCTTGCGAACACATGGCCCAGTCCTCTTTGTCGCCATTGTTGCTCCTTTCGGTGAGTGCTTACACACGCTCTTTGTCCAAGGATCACCGACAAATGGATATACACTGGTCAGCTTTGACGTATAAAGGCTTGAGTTATTGAACGAATAATGTCGGCTCAGCGAACATCCAGGTTGAAATGGAATGCTATCAGATGTGAAAAACTTAACTAGATTTCCCCCGTATCATTATATAGCTTTCAGACTAGGCTGTCAAGAAGTATTCTGGCCTTCGCATCTCTCGGTACAATTGAACACTCGAAGCCTACGGGCATGCTAGAAAAGTGACACTTGTTGAGACTGGCCGTGAGTAAATCCCAAAGTCAGACGTACCTTATAACCCCTTCTGCGCAGTCCTCCTTGATTGGTATCTCGCGACCTGCCGCATCCTTGGCGGGCTCGATCCTAAACGTGGCAAGGACAGACACAATCATAATCCAAAGACTTCCTCTGGCAATATGCATTCCGGGACAAATCCTGGTCAATACCGCATCAGAGAAGGTGACTGCAGATTGTAGCAGGCCATACCATCGACCAAAGCCGAAAGCGATTTGAACATCGTCGTTGTTCAGTGTACCATCTTTGTGAAGGAAACGCTCCGGTGTGAACGCGTGCGGGTCGGGGTATTTTTCAGGGTTGTGTAGCATGGCCCTATTAAGCAATCAAACGTTAAATTAGAGGGCGAATGAGGGAAAACAAGGGGAAATTACCAAGTATTTGTAGTTATCACTGAACCTAAACAGCCCATGACATTCAATGTGATATAATCATTATAAAATGAGACCGAGGACGCACCCCTCGGTATGAAACAGCCTTCATATTCATCATTTCGAATCACAGTATGGGGGAATCCAAGAGGGACGGTCATCTTCCAGCATAGTATTTCCCTGAAGACAGCACCGACGTATGGGAGAGAGGACTGGTCGTTGAAATCTGGCAACCGCTCGCGACCCACGATCCTGTCGATCTCAGCCTGAGCGCGCCGCTGAACCTCCGGATGCAGGACAAGAGATAGGATAGCAAGAAGCAAGCTCGCAGTTATCTGGGAAGACGGCCGTCAGTGGCATGATCGAAATATCGATGACATGCAGCATACTGTCTCCCCACCCGCTGTGACATCATGTTCAGATTTATTCCGCAGAAGTATAAGTTTTTAAAACATACCACTGTAAACGGCAGCAGCAACGTCACGGATGGCTTCGTCAGTTTGAGCGATTCCCGTCTCATTCGTTGCCAGGAGTTCAGTTGCTAGTGAATGTCGCGCAGTCCCTTCAGCCTCAGATGGAGAAACGTCGAACATCCCTCACAGCCAAGAATGGAGACACTCACGAGTTCTTTTTTCACTCTTTCAAGCGGCTGTTCGAGTACTTGATCCATCACGGACTTGCACCGTCTTGCGCAAATTTTGTAGGCCATGCCGGGGAAACAGCCGGGGAGATGGCGCACTACATCAGACAGGATAAGACGGGAACTGGATGCATCAGAAGGTATACGCACACAAAGGGATTTGGTTTATGATGGATGCGCCAGGAAGCGTTACAGTTCCAAGAAGTACAGCCGCTTCCTCAATCAAGGACACGAGAGGGTCTCCGTGGGGGTTGACTTCATAACCATATGCAATCATCATACTGATTGAAGAACTGGTACTACAGTTGTGACGAATGAATGGTATGTCCAGAAATATTTTTAACAACCCACAGGTGAATCACATGAAAGAAGTTATCAGGTTCGTTGTAGAGCCTCTTGACTAGTTGTTCGCTCGTCGACCGCAGCACAGGCTGATATTTCACGCATGCTTTCTCGTGAAAATTCTGCTGGAACAGGCGGCGACGAGTACGCCATCTGTCCGAGTACGGCAGAAAGGCAAGAAACCAATCCCAGCCTGCCCTGGCATGGTCATTTAGCGTGTTAACTAGAGGTAGATGTATATGAAGAGATAGGGCCACTGACATAGTAATCAAACTGGTGGCAGGTCGGTCCGAGTAGATGTTTGAGCGTCGTTCCAATAACGCTTGCGCCGCCTTGAATGAGCTCAGCATGACAATTGGCTGCCCAAAGACCGTGACGGAAACCACGTCGCCTGGTTTGACGTTCTCTCCAATCAGCGACATTGTTTGAAGAAAGAAGCAGACAGAAGACTCACTTGCATATTTCTCAGCCCATCTGGAATAAGTCAACCATGGCGAACGCGAGGGTATGGAGAAATAGCTGCCGATGAACGGCAGTCCTAGAGGACCGGGCGGAAGAGGCAGAGTGCGCCGACGACGATTCGTGGCATGGACGAGGAGCATAGACCCGAGAAATACAAAAAGAAACAGAGCGCTCCGATCGTTCTCGTCGAAGATTGGCATACCTTGTTCTCTATGCACAGGCGTATACTCAATGCGAAGTCTGCGTCAAGGTCGAGCAGTGACATGGTACTTACATGAGCCTTGCTCCTTTATGTGTTACGATAAGAAAAATGCCGCATCCATGTGCTTGAGCCGTGTGAAGTCCAGCTACCATAGCAAGGAGACGCAAGCTTGAAAGTTCCTGACGGCAATAGTAAGCTCGCCGAGCATGCGACATACAATGATCCGACTCCCACAGAAGCCGCACCACGAGACGCAGCCTGTTCTCGAAGAAGCGCAGATAATCTAGTTTCAGAACGATTGTGAGAGCATCCTCATGGAAAATCGCTGGGTCCAGAAAACCTGCACACGTACCGTTACAGTAGCACGGACATTGCGAGCACCATGCTTCACGGGATCCGCTTCAGAGATCGCAGGCAACCTCGTCAACGGATATCTGCAACCGTAGCTGTAGTTTCAAAGCCCTAGGTTCGATTATGAGTTGGTAACATCGACAAGATGGGAAAGAACTGTACATACGTCAACTTCGCGACTGCAGAACAGTGGAGAGTGCGAAGCGCTGAAGGCGTCACGAGCGCTTGTCATAAGTGCCTAGAGTGCAAGCGTCGTGACGACTCTCCCATCCATGAAGTTCATTCAAAGAAAAAAAAAACCCCCTATAACAGGATATCACTACAGTTCGGAACCTACTACAGAAGAAAAATTCAGGTATGCACGGTACAGGTATCGAAGTGCTACACAGGGATGAAAACTGAAAGATGCTATGCTATAATACGGTATCGATATGATAATTGAAAAGTGCGAATAGATACCTATCCCAGGAAGAAAAATACAATGACGAACAACGAAGAAGACAATTCAGAGATAGTGAAAGTGAAACCCGAATCCCCAAAGAAGATCACAACCTGGACATGTTCTCGTCCAATCCCTCCTGCAGCCACGGATGCGCGCGCACCTCATGTATATCTGCGCGCTTCGCGGGGTCCGGCTCAAGGCACCGCAGCATGAGATCACTCGCGGCCGGCGGGACCTGCGAGCCCGAGCTCACGCTGAGCACGACACGGCCTGCGATCGCGTCGCGCTCGCTCGGGAAGGGCGAGGCCCCGGTGAGCAGGTACGAGAGCAGCACGCCAAGCGTCCAAATTTCAACGGGGGGCGCTTGGTATGGCTTCTTCTGCAGGACTTCCGAGGCCGCGTAGGCGGTCGTACCGAAGAAGAGGGTGTAGAACGGGCGAGGCTCCGAAGGATCCACGACGACTGCGCTGCCGAAGTCGACGAGCTTGACCTAGGAGCCTATGAGCGCGCGTCTGAAGGAAAAAGGAGTAGACATACGTTCAGATCCTTGTCGACAAGGATGTTCTCGTCCTTGATGTCGCAGTGTGTCACGCCGTGACTGTCGAGGTAATGTACTGCTTCGATCACCTGCGCAAAGATGTATCGAGCCTGGCTTTCGGAAAGACGTTTGTGCTTCGACTGCTCGATACATTCAAATAGATCATGGGAGGGTCGTCGCACGAAGCTAGGGCGGATGGCAGAATCCATAGCCTGCAGATATGACGTCGAGACGCATGACTCGTCGAAGCTGTCGGAAATGTCGTATTGCGACTGGAAGGACAAGTCACCTTCGCTGTACTGGTGTGTATCTGAGAGCGCGTCGTCGATCTCGACGGCCATGTCCGGTGGAGTGCTTAACGGCAAAGGGATATCAAAGTCCATAGATGGGGAGTCCGTCAACGCCGGAGTCGACGCATATGATGGCACCGAGATCTTGCTCGGTGCAGTTGCCTGTCTCGGCAATACCTGTTTCTCGTGTTTCACCCATGGCGTACCATGCAGCTCCTGCACCTGCAGTATAAAAAAAAATTCATTGAGACTCCGGCCTGCCAGCCGGAGACACATCAATGACGTACCAGATAGAAATAAAGCTCATCCTCAAACAAATCAATGCACTTCACGATGTTCTTATGTTCAAGGAGTCCGAGAAGGAGTGCCTCTGTGGGAACCTTGTTCATGTGTTTGTCTTCCATCCACGCGTGTTCAGGGACCTTGTCTTTGATTATAAACTTGACGGCGACCTCACGGTCCTCGAGGTGCTCGTGCGCAGTCATGACGAAACCGTACCCGCCTGCGCCCAGCTCGTCTGCGAGCCTGTACCACTGTACGAAGGAGCGGTTGAGGTAGTGATCGGCCGGGAAGCGGTCGGAATAGAGGCGAGCCCGCGTATTCGGGGCATACTCGGAGGTGGATGGAGCAGAGAAGCGTGGACGAGAAGTGCGAGTGCGGAGTGGAGATGAACATTCTGGATGGGGTGGGAGAGACGGCAGCTGTGTGGAAGAGTAAGGAATATGCGATGTTGATGCGATGCTGGGTATGAGAACGCTGTTGTGGGTATTGGAGGTGGCGGGGTAATCGTCGAGACTCATGTCGAGGGAATTATTTGGGCTGAAGGAGTCGGCAAAGGTATCCTGCTGTTGATGAGAACTCGATGGAGAGAATACAGGGGAAAAAGGCGAAAGAGAACGTGATTCATATGGTGCGGGCAGATGTTTCGATGAGGGCAAAGGACTCCGCTGAGGCGATAGATGGCTCGAACCAGACATGCTTGCGAACTGCGACACGTGTAGATGGTCAAAGGGGCGGGACTCGTCCTGCTCTTGGAGGGGTGTGTATAGGGTATCTCCGTCATCCGAAGAGTAATCCGCAGAATCCATGAGCGGCAAGAGAGGGGAGTACGCGAGGGAGGGGGTTGCGGCGGGCGGTCGGAACATGATGGGGGCGTCGCAGGGAGACCGCCGCCACGCCGGCGATGGAGAGGGTTCAAGGTTGAACAGGAGAGGAGATGGTAGAGGCGAAGTATTTATGCATAGCACCCTGGCAGGACGTCAACATGCAACCCTGCCCGGATATGGCAGGTTCTATAGATCGACTTCCGACTTCTGCCAAAAGTCAACGAACAGATTCCCCCACAGCTCCTTTTGGATGGTCGCCTTGACACACTGCTCGCGCCTGGCGCTGCGGATGGTGGCAAAAATCAATCAAGTTGTAAGACTCAGTGCAGGTTACCCTTGAAAGCATCGCTCCCATATCGAAAGCACGCTCATCGGGCGACGCGATCATATCTAGAAAAGAGCATCTGAATCAACATAACGAGATGGGATCCGTACGGACGATCTTGGCGGGATCCTCCTTGAAAAGATGACCGTTGTGCAAACGTGGCATGCCCAAAGATCGGTTGCCCAACCCCCGTGGCTGCAGGTAATCGCTCCACAAACCTTCTACACCAACACGGCAGTATTGCTACACGTCCAACGGGGCAGACGGATGAGATACAATTCCACCGATAAAAGGATGCCAGATGTCGAGAGGCATGCATGCAATCGTGCGTTGCGCTAGTATTACTGCTCCGGTCGGCAGTTGCCGGGTCTGCCGACACGGGCGAGAAATCGCCGATCCGCCAATCAGCAGCCATTCATTCGCACAGTCACGGGCGCATCCGCCTCCCAACTCCGTTCGTCGTCGCCGTCGCCGTCGTCCTCGACACGTTCCTCCTCTTGCGCCGTCATGTCGCTTGCCGTTTACGCCTCCGCAGGTGTGTGGTCTCTTTTGAAGCGCAAGCCCCTTGGTCTGATTGCTCTATAGTTGCTAGCGCAGGCCGACGAGCAGCTGTCCAGCGCCCAGTTGGCATTGCAGGTTTGTCCGGCTCAGACTTCATTTGTTTTGACTATAACGCCGTGTCTACATAGCTTTCCGCTCGTTACATACGACGTCGCCTGTGCGCAAACCTCAACCCGCTATTCCCTCTTCAACAACTTCAGCCGAGCACCCAATCACCGAGATTGCAAAGCAGGGCTCCAACCAGCTGAGCTTAGAGCACCCACAAAACAAAGCTGGTGCGTTCCTTTTTCTTGAATGCGTGGGGCTGTTGATTTATCCTATCATAGAATATGTGTTATCGACCATGGATAAAATCGCCAATTGGGCCCGCCAGGGTTCTATGTGGCCGATGACGTTTGGTGAGCTCAGTGGTCTCCTGTGTCTGGATCTATTGCTCAACGGTTTGATTAGGTCTGGCATGTTGTGCGGTGGAGATGATGCACATGGCTGCTGCCCGTTATGATCAGGATCGTCTCGGTGTTGTGTTCCGTGCCAGTCCTCGCCAGTCAGATATCATGATTGTTGCGGGCACTCTTACGAACAAGATGGCACCGGCGTTGCGCAAGGTGTATGATCAGATGCCAGAGCCTCGTACGTGTGCATTTAGAGTATTGTTTTCCAGCTTTTGACCATCTGGTGACTGAAAGGTTGGGTAATCTCCATGGGTTCATGTGCAAACGGAGGCGGGTATTACCATTACTCGTATTCCGTCGTTCGTGGTTGTGACCGTGAGTGGCTTCATTTGTTTCCGCGCGATGCAGCTAACGGAAGCTGCAGGAATTGTCCCTGTTGACATTTATGTTCCGGGATGCCCGCCAACCGCCGAGGCGCTGCTGTACGGCATGCTCCAGCTGCAGCGAAAGATGCGCCGGAGCCGGAAGGGTGTGCTATGGTGAGTCTACAGCCCCAGCATTTTTCCGCCCTTCCTAACGACCGTTGCGTTCAGGTACCGTAAGTGAGGTACTATAGACTATGCTGTGGAAGTTGTAGTGGTCACATTAGTTTTCTATACATTTCACATTTTTGCGTCGCATGACCGCCGTTAGAGCATAATGAAATGAGGCGGAATTTACATAAGAAGAGTGAATTGGCACGGAAAGGACGGTCTGGGGTAGCCTAGCAGCGGAAGACGCCGGAGGTAGGGTAGCGCCTGCAAGCGACTGGCTCGTGGCTGTAGGATACACACCCGACGCCCACGACGTAAACCGCATCGCCTCTTTCTCTTTCATCTTCCACCACCTCCAACTCGCCGCCGCTCGTCGTCGACGTTGTCAGACGACACAACTTGTCAGACTGAGCGAGGGCGTCGTGGCTGGCTGTTCTGTGCGCTGTGAGGAAATCATTCATCCTGCTATTCCGCCTCTCAACGTCCGCCCAGCATCGAGGCGGTATCGATCTTTGTCCGCATCACACGAACCTGTTTTTCAGCTCTCTTTCATCTGTACACCTTGCTCTCTCGCCACTCTGCCTTTTTCCGCATACCATGGCGACCGCCGTTCATTCTCCCACCTCTGATAATCCATCCTCGTCTCTCAGCCAAGGCCCTGTCAACATGCTCCCTTTGTTTCCCCGCGGGCTCGCCATAGCAGATTTCAACATGAAGGATGAACATTCGTCGTCCATACCCCCTGCGCACGCACCACAGCAGCATTCAGACAATGCTTCGCCTACACCCATGCCGATACAGGCCGACTCTCAGCAAGAGGCTCGCGGTATACACCAGCAACCCAACGGCGAAGCAAGGTCGAGTACATCCCCACCCCCAGTTGAAGACCGGCCCGCTGCTAGACGATCTAAAGACCAGCCCAAGTACGAGCTGCACGATGACCCCAACGCTCAATACCCGCGCGCAAAGCCCGCCAATGACGAGCACCCCTCCCATAAATATCCCGCGGGCGCTGCCGCGCCGCGTCCTAATGAACAGTACAGCTACAACGATAGTTTCTTCCCGTCATCCTTCGCCTCCAGCGATATGCCCAATGGCCGCCCACTCGCCAGCTCCAGCGCCCAGCAGGACTCGACGACGCCCGCGCAGGCCGTGCAGAATACGTGGCAACAGTCTGCACAACGGGATGATGCTTATCGCACGCCGTCCAAGCGCTACCAGCCTGCCGCTGGCCCGAGCCAGCGCATCCCGTCAATGTCGGGCAGCCCTCCGGGACAATACGCTGCTATCACCATGTCTCCGAAGATGCGCGCGCAGCCCCAGCAGCCGACGTACATCACGCCTGCGGCTGCCGCACCTAGTGCGGCGAACCCGGTCTTCGCGCCGGTGCCAATGGAGGAGGTGTGTGTCGAGTGCGCGATGCGCGACCAGGACATGGCGGATGTGGACGTGACTAGCCCTGGTGTTTGGGAGCGGGAGAGCGATGTGTATTATGATGACCTTGTGAGGAGGGAGCATGAGGAGGAAGCGGCGGGCGTTGCGCCCTCCGATCCTGATCGGCCGCGTGCACGGGGTGGAAGGTTGACGGAGCAGAACCTCAAGCTTTGGTTGAGCCTGGTGCGTTCAATCTATTTTCTCCTTGTACCACACTCACGAATGTGGGTACATACTCGTAGAACCCCCGAGAGCCGGCATCAAAGCGACAGACGTTGGACCAGTACATTCGGTCGCAGCGTTCCCTTCTGGAGGCCGAGGCCTGGGCGCATGCGCGCGCCATGCAGGAGTCGCGGCAGATCGATGAAAAGATGCGGGACGCCTACTCGCAGGTGCGACGGTCCACGTACGATCATGGCAGCAGCAGTATCACTGCAGTGGATGACGTCAACGGAGTGCGTATCAAGGCGCCGCGCTCGTCGACCATCGCGAGCACAGGCATGAGCGGCTCGCGCGAGGTGACGCTGCTCGAGAACGGGATGATCGTGGAACACGTAGACGTCAAGAAGGAAGAACGTGAGGAGCGGGAACGTCGGCGGAAGGAGCAGAAGCGGGCGCGCAAGTCGTCGCGCAGCTCGGCGTATGACGTTGCATCCATCTACTCTGCCACCAGCCCTCTTCCGCATACCGACAGCGGCTTCCACTTGGGCGTCTCGCCAAACAACCGCTACTCCCAGTCACGTTCACCCCGGCCGTCTAGCACGCTAACCGCACCTGTTGGGTATGTGTCGCCGATGATGCCCCAGACGTATTCTTCGCCGTCCATCTCGGATATGCAGAGCTCGTTATCACCGTCGCCGAACCGACGTACTCGCTTTTTTGGCATCAGGAACTTCAGCAATGGTTGGCGAAGCCAGGACAGCCTGGCGCCTTCAGGCTTCTCTGGCAGTATGGTCGACATGCAGTAAGTTTTCGTCATTCTCACATATAATTATACGTAATTCACCTGCCCTCAAGTGTTGCGCTTCAACGCGAGCATGCCCGCCCTCAAGCTCATCACTCATCGGTCGATATCGCTGGAAGTGCACCGTCAGTAGGCGGTTGGCGGCATAGCTCGGCCTTGTCACCTCTGCGCCCTGAAACCGAGAAGGCGGAGGAGAAGCCGAAAAAGAAGAGGAAAGGTCTAGCGAAAATCTGGCGGCTTGTCACTGGCTCGAGCGCAAAGAGCGACCGGGCGATCGATCAGACGCAGACCCGCTCTCTGGACCGCTTGCACGATGACGAGCACGACTTCCCTCTGGCGCCTCCGCCTCCGCTGTCTTACCTTGTCAACCGCAGTACAGGAGAGCAGGGTGCATCTGCCCTACGGCACGTCTCCACGCCTTCGCTACCCTCTTCAGCTTCACCTAACAATGCCCTGTCATCCGTTGGTGTGTCTCCGCCCACGGCGCCATCTAGTCTTGTGCCGTCTCCGACCTCTTCGCGGCCGATGGCTCCCGATTCTATGGACATGAGGAAGAACAGCTTACCCATGGACTACGATGGCGAGCACTTCCCACCCGTGGAAGAGGAGCCTGGTCAGACCCTGCCGGTCCGGGGAGTCCATCCATATACCTCGGAGCCCGATATCCGGCGCTCGACGCAAAGTGCGATTAACCTGGCAGAGGCGCCGCCTGTCCCTCGTGGATACGTGAATGGCGGACCCCGCCCGTACTCGGTCATGACATGGCGAGATAAATCGCTACCTCCGCTCCCAGCCGAACACGGTATTCGATTCCCGGCGCAGGCTCAGCATGATGCGCGGCCGCGCACGCTGTTCTATGATCCGGGCCACATGCCGCTTTCAGACCAACCGCTGATCGCGCCGCAGGCGCCCTTCCGCCAGGCCGATGCGCGTCGGCAGTCATTCGGCGGCATGGGCTCCAAGCCACCCTTGCAGATTCATACCATGCCCGGCAGCAGACCGACCACGGGCGCTTCTCAATATGTCGATCCAGGCTTGCCGGTGACGCACAACTACAATGAGTTTGGGATGACGCGATGTTCAGCAGGGCCGTTGGACGGGTCGAAGCACAATCAGCCTGTGTCCGCGCAGACGACACCCAGCAAGCGCAGGAGCAAGTTCGGGCTGTCGTCATTGCTCGGACGCAAGTCGCAAACCACGATCGGGAGTCGACAGTCGATGTGCCCGTGGCGCGGTCCTCGGGTTCGGAGGCGCGGCATGAGGCTTTGATGAACGAGATGGGCAGCTCGGGCTCGGGACACGCATCCTTCCCGCGGATGTCGATCACATCGCGCAAGAACATCGACCAGCTCGTCGACCAGGCGCCGGACTTCGTCGCGTATCGCTATCCGTCGAACGACCAAAATATGAACGTGTTGCGGTAGACAGTATGCTCCGTACAGTATGCATGGGCACCGGTTTCGGTAGGACATCTCGTGTGGTGCCGTTCACTGTCGTGTCGAGTACTTTAACGCTTCCCTGACATTGTCCAGCCCATGACCTTTGCATCGCAGCCCTCCCCCTCCCTTTCTCCTGGACTTTTGTTTTCTCTACTCATCCCAGTTGTGTCATTCGTGTCCCGCTGGACGTCTTCTTTGTTGGTATTACACGCATCTCACGGTCATTTTCTTCCCCGCTGCCTCCTGCTCTGGACTGTCTCGTCATGCACCTATTCCATTGCGCACACTCGCCCGCCGTCATTTATTGTCTCTCGCTTTCATGTATAGGTTAGAACATTCTTGCGCGAACTTTCCGCTCCTGCCTCATCTAAGGATCGCATGATGATGTCTTACGCTGGGTGTGTGCTGTTTGCTGTTGGTGTTCGTCGGTGGTTGGGTGGGTGAGTATATGCGCGACGCGGGCACGTGGTAGGACGCGACGCGTTTCCCGAATCCGGGTTCAATCCCTTGAGTCGGGAGGGACGCGTCGCTGCTTTGCTTCCTTGCCTCTTCCCATTTTTCATACCCCTCACCTTCCCACTAACAAGAGCATTTATTCACTAAGGCCTTTGCACACAATGGTACGCAAAAGAGGCTCGCAGCCAGCCCAGGCTGGGTCATAATGTATCTACTTAACCTCTAGGCACCCCGCGGACTTTCGGCGGAAGAGAAGAGGGTCAAGCTCGTCGAGATATTCCATGAGACGGTGATAACCATTCTTCTCTTGTATTCAATGTGTTGATGAAGTGGCATCGTACATCCATGGACCACAGAAAGACTTCTTCCAAGTTCGTATTACACATTCTTAATCAGTGGATGTCGCTAATGTAACGCTCTCTGCAGCTCAAGGAACTTGAGAAGCTGGGGCCGAAGATGAAGGGGATCGGTAGGTCGTTTGTATGCGCATTCTCGTTCGTGCTTAGACTTGGGTACCAGTATCGCAGTCGGTGAAGGAGGTCCTACAGTCTCTCGTCGACGATGGACTCGTGCAGACGGACAAAGTCGGCTCTTCGAACTGTGAGCTCCTCCATCAACTAAACGGGGTCGAGAATAACCGCATATATGCGCCTGATTTCCAGTTTTCTGGGCATTCCCGTCACAGAGAGGGGCGTTCGTGAGTCTCTTTCCGCATAGTGACCAGCAGAGTGTACATTGACGGGCGTACATTGACGGGCATCTAGCTGCAAAATCGCCTGGACGCAGTGAAGGAGACGAATAACAGCAGCCAGCAGCAGCTCGCGGAGCTGAAGACAAATATTGAAGCAGAACGTGCCTCGAGGGCAGAGACGGTAAGTCGAAAGGTTCTTGCGGGGATGAATTTTGCATGTTCGACTTATGGATGCGTGTCGGTTTACAGGAAAATAGGGCTACGTCTCTGGCGCTACTTGCGCAGAAAAAGAAAGCTCTTGCAGATCTAGAGACCGAGCTGCAGGCATATGGCAGTTGCGACCCCGTAAAGGTCGAGGAAAAGAAGAGAGCTGTTATCCTAGCGAAGGAGGCTGCCGTGCGGTGGACAGGTGAGCTCGGTTCATCAATTTCCAGGTGAAGACTTACTTCGGGTCCAAGATAATTATTGCATTCTTTTGTCCCACTTCACGAGACAAAACGGCGTGGAAGCTGAAGACATCAGGAAGTATCTGGGCGTTGGAGACGATTACGAAGACATTTGCTAGGCGATTGCTGGTCTGTAACCATAGATGTGTGTGTATGTGTGGAGGAGATGGACGGTGTATCGTTGAAACGGTGCATATTGTTGTTAGAATCAAATTTATAGCTAATACAATGACGGTATGAACGTTACAGAGATGCATTGTACATTGTGTATGATTTCATTCGTCGATAAAGGATGTGAATTTCACGATGACGGTAAACGCAGCTGCTGGGTCAACCTCTCGAGCTGAATGGAAGAAAGATACCGCTGTCAATCCTCTTTGACGCATAAAAGGATCCAGCGCAACTCACCCAGTTCTCCCCCCAGTTATCGAGCTGCTGCGATATGTTCGCCATTTCTGGTGACGGCATGACTATCCGTGTGATATCACACATTTTGTTTGCCATGAGCAGCATCGTCACGATACCCAGTCCGCCTTTCTTCTTCATGAACTCGTGGTTTTCCTTGCCCGCCTCGAGCATCTGGACGCCATTCGGCATGCCCCCGAGCATGCTCTTGGCTTCGTCCGTGGTCAACTTAAAGCCGCCTTTGGGCTCGTACTTTTCTTGGTAGGGAAGACTTAAGTGGTTCGACTTCAGCTCGAATTCGATGAGCAGGAGATTGTTGTCTAGGTTGGAGGGGTTGTTGCCAAGGTCAAGGGCACAGATGGCGGCATGTTTAAGGAGATTGACATGGTGAGCATGCCTGTGAGACGAGTCTGCATCAGCTTCCCGACACTGTAGAAGGAGCGTACCATTTTTTGAACTGCGCCACGCTCCCCGCTTGTTCTGGGTTTCCCCCAAGTCCCTTCTTAGACTCCACAGACATATTGCATGTCGCCTTGAAACAGATGATTGAGAATCAATCCGTGGGCACGCTGTAAGTGTTACCTTATGAAATGGCCAACTTTTCACTTGGCATTCCTTGCTCTGAGACGTTTTCCGTCGTCGGCAATGGTCCAAAAATTTTATAGTCAGAAACTCAGAGCTTACGCAATATAATACCTTCATTGAAGTCATGCATCAGTCCAAAACATAGCTCTCACTGGAAACGAAGGATTCTCACCTCCTTGCACCGCGCGCATGCCTGGAACGGCTTCTCTTCGGGCTCCTGCTTCTTGGCGCACCAATGGCATGCCTTGAGAACACGGGAGTGACCCTTCAGAGTGGGCTCTCTTTTTCCTTCAGTATTGACCACGCGTGAATGGACGTTGTCGTTCATTTTGGTCGCCTGAAGTCAGGATGATGGGATGAAGTTGAAGTCGTGTTGCGACGCGGTCCACGCTAGCGCCTAGCTACCGGTCCGAGGTCCGGGCAGGTGGACCGTCGAATCGCCGCATTGTCACCGCTACTTGTTCTCCTACACCTGTAGTCCACCAGCACCCCAAGCTCACGACGTCGGCGAAACAAGATGCATCTTCAACTGTCTAATTACCGACTCCATGTCGCTTGCATCGCATCCCATGATCTCAGGTACAAGTTGGTTTCAACTAAAGTACTCAATTCGCTCAGGCTGTGGGCAACGGCAATTCTAGTCTGTCTTCTGGAGGTCGTTGTTGCCGAGGTACCATATGAAACAAATACTGACCGGACAGTGATGGTGGAGTTCCACCGCCTTCTCTTCCCGTAGGCAGTGATATCTGTTTCGCTCATGGTCCTCCTGTGGTCAATTTTTTCTTGGCGATTAAGTTGGCTATTTAAGCCCTTTGTCGAGTCCATGAGTAAAACCATTCCAATCCCCACTTAACTTCAACATCTTCTGAAGCAGCAATCCCAAATTCTACGCGACTCACCAGCTCTCTCGTAAGCTTTGTTCGTTCAAGCCGAAGTTTCTATTTCTAATGTTGAATTGATTCAGGCAAACACTATGAGCACTAGCCCAACTTCTGATGTGCCCGACATTCCTATGCCTGATGGCAGCCCACAAGTCGCCCCCGACAGGTTTGACCTGGAGTTAACGGAATCCCAGTTCCCACCTATCGCTCAAATACTCCCGGGCGACGCATTTCCGGATTGGCTCGCCGATCTCTACTACGATGTCGAAGATCCCCCCGTTGCTGTCGACCCGAGCCATGTGCCCCGCCGCCTCCGTTCAATCCAAACGCGAAGCAGTTCAAGAGAGAGTTCCCGAGTCCTGCGCAGCAGAGTTCTCCCGCCGTCACTAGTTTCCGCGCGATCATGCTCAGTCCTGTCGCCTCCTTCATCGGAAAACCGGCTGAGCAGCAGGATCGCCCAAATATCATGGCCATCAACAAGCTGGCTTTGCCGCCGAAAGCCCGGCACAGCCCTGCGCCGGGCAGCCCTCGCCGCAGCTCAGGATATTGTTGACAGGGCTACGGCCGACATAAAGGCTGCGGAGGATGCCGTGACCAGGGCGACTGATCGCCAGGATCCAGTAGCTATTCCGCGTGCGCAGAAGGCACTTACCAGCGCGCAGGACAGGCTGGCGGAGGCGCAGAGCAGGCTTCAGGAACCCAGGAGCAATGGGATCTTCTAGTCCAGGAGTATAACGAGACGACACCTCTCGATGCCCCACGGCTTGACCCCGTCACTATCGCATACAGGCGCGTAAAGGACGAGGCCGGAGCTCTTGTCCTGGCGGCGAGGCTCAGGGTCAATGCGTGGATCAACGACGTTTTCAGCAGTATAAGGCGTCAGAAACTTATCCCGCCCAAACCGGCCGGTTTCAATGTTGGGGACGCGTACTTTGATACCAACCTCTATATCATCACCATGCCCGAGTTCGCCTTCAACGGATGGAAGGACATTATCGACGGTCCAGCATTCAATGCCGCCTATCCCTTCCACGAGGAGCTCGAGCAGTTCATTTACCGACAGATTCGCCAGACGCTGCGGGACGACTACCCGCACGTGCGAGTTCTATTTGCCTTCTCATGCTGCACGTATTCCTCGGACCTTCTTTTCCAAGTGAACCTAGAGGGTCTGGCCAAGACGTCGGGCAACATTCCCAGGCGCAAGCTCGCCAGCTCCAGTCGCATTACCGTGGTCACCTCCGCAGGTCCGAAGCGTCCGAAGCGGATCACCAAGTTCTACCCCTCCCAGATCGATGGCTGGCCGGTGGACGATTCATTGGGCTACAGGTTGTTCACGCCGCAGAATCTGCTGGAGCATACGGGAGAGCGCAGCAAGGCGCGCTTCAGCGAGATCACCTACAAGTTGAAGGACTACTTCGGCGGGCAGGACGAGAGCGCTGTGCTCGCATTCGGGACATGTCTCGACGTCGCACTGGACGAGCATCAGTTTGAGGGCGAAGTGCCCGTCAATATGTGCGTGTACCTCGGCGGTGGTCTCCCGCTCGATGACATACGCGACGGCAACCACTCCTTCGTCCTGAATGACGCCAATTCGGTCTACTGGCCGAAGGTCACTGACAAGTGGGCCCCGGGCTGGTACGATTTCGCCCCAATTACCGGACAACAGAGCGTGGGTGACAGATGGACAGCGTCGGGCAGCACCGTGGATCCCCAATCTGTGGCGAGGAAGCTGTATTGGGATGAGCCCCGGGTTCACGCAGGGTCTAATCCGGTAGCGTTCAACAAGTCCAGAGTCAGCTTCACGGATGTCATCGCCCTTCCTGGACCACCGCCCTTCCCGTCCTCATAATTGCCTATCCGTCCAGGTCATCCCCCCCTCGTGGCCGTCTCGAAGGTCCATTATGCAAGACACGAGGACGTCAGGTTGTGGGGGTGTTTCTGCTTATTTATGGTATCGGTGTTCTCGGTGTTTCCGTATCCTTGGTTATTGCTGATGTTGACCTATTCGAAAAGAAAAAAAAAAAAAAAAAAAAAAAAACAGAGAAAAGGAAAAGCCTTCTACGTAATTCTCATACACATGCGGTCTTTCATATGCTTACTTCGTCTGTGTACAACAATCTCTATATCATACTTAGCAATATGCACGTTGCTGCTTCACTCTTAGTTTGGCCGAGATGGATTGCGGAAGCTCCGCCCAATCGCATGAGAAAAGTTAATTATAGACATGCTCTGATATCAGCTTGCTAAGCCGCGTGCATGTAGATGGGGGGAAGATGGACGAGGACGTGACAATGACTGTGAGGAACTACTCAGCTGGTCAGTGCGCCATGCGCGGCGAAAGACAGCTGGGGGAACTGCGTAAGATATGACCATAAGGGTGCTCGATCGAGCCAGAAAAGATCCCACCATGGCTGCAACGGGAAGCGGTAACGAAATGAACGTAAACGAGAAGTAAGAGCATGAGAAGAAAGCGCAAGATAAGGCGGAGAACTTTGGTCAAGTGTTGTTGAGGAGCGGCGGGAGGCAGCCACCGCGGTCAGTGAGCGTAATTAGCGGCCTTCCGTTCGAGGCACCGCCCGCGGCTTGCTCAGCTCTCATCTCCAACGTCGGGCTCCCCTCGTCGTCGTCGCTCGTCAACACCATCCATGTCACTGTCGCCAACCGTCTCAAACACTTCCGAGGCGCCTCTCAAACGGCGCCGAACAAGTCTCAGCATGGCCGCCGGCAGTGGCGGACAAGTTGATATGTCAATGCAGCAGGACGCCCAGCCGGGCGGGCCCCCATCCGCGGGACACATCCCGAAGAGAGGAGCCCGGGCATGCACCGCCTGTCGTAAAGGGAAGAACAGGTGTGAAGGAGAGGTCAGTTTTCGAAGCCACTCGCCCATGAAGCGTCCGTCTCACTGCGCTGGCCCGCCCATACCGCCCCGGCCCGGATCGTCTCCCCACACCAGGCTCCCTGTCGTCGATGCCAACTCAGCGGGACCCCCTGCGTTTTCGAGAAACCTGAGAAAAAAAAGGATGTGCTGGCGATGCCTAACGCCAGTGTCGAGTACGTTGCTCCTTCGTCGTCGTCGTCGTCGTCGATCGTGCTCCTAATGCCGGTCGTCTACCTTTAGGCGTCTTTCTCGGCTCGAAAATCAATATGTGGTACGCCACGCATCTTGCATCCGATCTCGTTGCTTTATATCTTATCCTTTCATGTGTTCTTAGGTCATGCAAAGCCAAATGATTGGCATGCAGTCCTCTTTGGACCGTATATTGGCCGCCATCCAGAGCCAATCACAGGCTAACGGAGGTGGGCCCATGCAACCCCCGGTCTACGCCCCGAGCATGCGAGAGGGCCACGGGTACTCTGCCAATGTATCCGGTACCCGTACTGGCCTCGAGTCCTACGATGTGCAACCTAGTGACCAAAATGGCGGGTCACGATCATTCCCTCCACTTCCAGGCTTTGCTCCACCGGTAAGCGAATACCATTATTTAGATCCATCGTGGCGGCTCATTGTACTTTAGCCTCACAAATATGCAAACTATGGCATCATGCCGAGCTCTGCCTCTTCGTCTGACAACGAGTCTGAGGATGCCCTGCCCCGTTCAACTCTGAATGCACCAATCGAGGCGTTGCAAGGCCTCGCCAATGCGGCTGCCGAAGCGGCCGCTGCTCCATCGTTTGCACCTCCTAAGTCCGTTGCTCGGTGATCATGTGTAAATCCTGCCTGACTTGATCACAGGGTCAAAAAGCGCAAGAAGGCCGAACCCATCCCGCACAACGCTTTCCCGCATGTTGTTGAAAAGGTACGTCCTTTGTTCATCGATAATTTTGCTTTATACCTGATGGTCATTCGCCTTTTGCAGGGACTCGTCTCGGATGCGGAGGCCAGAGAGCTGTTCCACATGTAGGTTGTTATAATGGTAATGTTGTCCCTCACTAACGGCTACGTGGCTAGTTTCTTCTCTGGGTGCCATCTTTTCATTCCTCTCTTTGATCCGTCCTATGATACCTATGAGGGGTTATCGGAACGCTCGCCCTGGACCTTCGATGCCATCTTAGCTGTGGCCGGAAAAATTCGAAGCGGAAATAACCCTCCTGGTCCGACGTTCTACAAAGCCCTCGAAGAGGCGCAAGGCATTGCGCGTTCTTCGCTGTTTGGACCTGTCGTTCGGAAAGAAGCTGTGCAAGGTTGCTCTCCGCCTTTTTTCGCCTGGATAGTTTCTAACAAAGAAATGTTCTAGGTATGCTCTTGCTAGCGGCATGGAGCACGAATGGATGGTTGCCCAGTGGTCATGCCTTGCGCATGGCTCTGGATCTAGGATTGCATCGTGCTTTGGATAAACTAGCCGAGGAAAATGGAAAGCAGCGGACGGAGGAAGAGGAACGCGATTTGGTTGTTTCATCTCGCATCTGGCTTTGCTTGTATTGGTTCGATCATCAGTACGCGTCTCTTCTCTGGGGTCACCACACTCGACTCATGGACCATTTCGTATTATAGGATGAGCTTGGGGACTGGCAGGCCGATCGTCCTCCGTGATGAAAACTCGATCAAGCATTGTCGCCTTCTGCTGAACCACCCTATGGCTTCTCCGACTGACGCTCGGCTTATTGCTCAAGTTGAGCTCATTGCTCAGAAGAGTATGTCGCCGTCATCATGCTTTGCTCCAATGCTTACTGAAAGTCTCCTCCAGCCCAAATCTATGATACTCTATCCCCTCTGAACGGCCAAGTCAACCACAGCACCTTGGCATTTATACGACGCGCGAATGTCGCTCTCGATAAGTGGTGGCAGGATTGCGACGAGTTGCATAGTGCGTGCTCTCCTGCATTCAGTGAATATTTGCTGATGGCCATGCAGGGCAAACTATGGACGAGGATTCATTGTTACGCAAGCTTCTCATCGGCGAACTGCACTATGCGAAGCTGTGGCTCGTATGCGTCGCCCTGCGGGGTGTGTCGTGGGACAAGATGCCGTTCGAGCAACGTGAACTTGCGTTCCAGGCGAAAGATTCCGCCACGAATTGCCTTTCGACATTCCTGAACTCACAAGCATACCGGTATGGCACCACGCATACAGGCAACACGACGTTCATCTCACTTGTGTTCATTGGCAGCGCGGCACTCCGCTATGCGGTGCATGACAGCCTTGTGACGGCCGCCTTCTCCGGCCTTTTCCTCCTCAAGATGGCCAACCTGTTTCCGGCGGAACTTGATTTGGGCGCGATCACCGCCCAAGTCGAGCAGCTAGCGCAATTGCTCTCAGATGTCGCGGCGGAGCGGTAATCACTTCTCATCTTGGTCTTCCATTTCCGAATGTGCTGATGCTTACTATCACTTAGATATGCATTGACGCTCCGCATCATGCTCGCGAACCTCCGTCGCAAGGTCGGGCTTGCGACAGGCCCTGGGACGCCCATGCCGATGTCGATGCCCCAAGGCGAAATGCCGGTTCTCCAGGGCGCGCCGTACATCGACCCAAGCATGCCGTTCACGATGGAGGAGCTGGGGCTCGTGTGGCCGAACAACGCGGCGCCGGTGGCTGCGAACCTGAGCCAGGCAGACATCCCGATGTGGTTGCAAGCACAGGTGCGGGGCGGTGATTTCTTCATGGGATGAGCATGTAACTTAATAGAGTTGCTTTGTGTCGCGCACAGAACCTGACCGACCTCGGGCTGCCGGTGAACGGGTCGGACGGCATCTTCATGAACCTGAACCGATCGAGCGGATGGCCCGGCGAGTTTGCCCGATCCAGAAGCATGTGATCGACCATGTCTCCTTCCATATCACATCTAGTGTGTTTTTGTTTCTTATTCCTTTGTATTCCTCGCTTGTTCGTATCCTGTTGAACGCGCCATGTGTGTTATTACGTTGTTTTACTTATCTGAATGGTATATGTACTACGCTTGATTGATTGTATTTCGTCGATTAGAATCCTTTTGTCTCATGTTTCGATTTCTCAGTTGTCATTGCCTTTGTTTGACAAAAATACATAGTTCGCTGTAGTCCAACAAAGCCGATAGACCTCCAACCCGTGGGATGGAATGGAGTACGAAGTATTTACTCCTCGTCACTGTCCTCTTCCTGTTCTTGCAGGAACTGGGTAAATCGGGCATTTAGTTTGACGTCAACACTAAGGAAGAGTAGATCTCACCTTTACAAGAGCCTCGGTGCTCTTCAAGAAGTGCTGTCGGCCTTGCGGCTTCGAGCCCTTCTGATGCCAATATATAATAGCCTGATCAGAAATACAATCTTTGTTATACAGAACCTGGAATAAGACAGTCAGCACACGGTCAAGAACAATGAGACGAGGAGACGTACCTTCAGAATCTGAGGGAATGCTTTCATGATGCGCGTGTCTTCGTAGCAATACACTTGTACAGTGTTGATGAGGGCCACTTCCGTCTTCGCATTATTGCAGAAGGGCTCAAGGATGGGAGCATATTTCTGTGCATGGGTTAGTGGTCACGCGACCGAAGTTATGGCGACGAGAGACTCACGGAAACCTCGCGCAGCGCGAGATTTTCAATCTGGTCGGGACGCGCGCTCCAGTCGACGTTGGACATGAGGCCTTGCCAGAGACAGGCGATGAGCTCGGACTCAGGGAGAGGCCTCTCCTCGATGATGTTCTTGACAGCCGAGACAATCTGGAGCGCGATTTTAGCTTTATACTGTATTTGTGAAATGAGATGGTGCGCACGTCTGCGGGAGTCTCCTCGCGATCGAGCAAATCGTGGACGGTCTTGACGATCTCCTCTTTGATGAGCGCATTCTGCTTCTTGGTCCACCAGTCGGCGACCTGCGGCAGGCCCTCTTTGCGGAAATACTCGTCAAGGATCTTATCGTCCCGTCGGTTGGGAGGGAAGAACGCAGCGAGATCCTTGATACTAGCACGCTTCAGCGAAGCGGCGAGGTGATCCATCGATTGCTCCGTGAGATATGCACGGATGATGAGCGTCAGGACGTGCACAGAGACGTCTACGCGGGAATCAGTGACTTACAAATGACATGAACGCTACACCACGCACCGTTTTTGACGAGATGGTCCTTGGTCAAGCTCAGGAGGCAGCCCGACGACGCATAGCCCTGGGCCATAAGCAGACCAGTAGCGATGGCAAATTTCTCCGTCTGGGCGGCATCCCAGCGGTTAACATATTGCAACAACGTCGGCAGCGAACTCCCTTCAAGGGGCTTCTGCAGGTACTTGTACCTGCCAAAATCGACCCATGTCAGACAAGTGAGTGACGGCTCGTGCGAAACCATGCGCACCTCCTGATTAGCTTGGTGAAGACTTCGACATATTTCTTTATGTCGTCCACCTGCGCCGGCTCCTTAGCCTGGAACACCGAGAATGGGGAAGTCGGGCCTTCTTCATCGAGGTAAGAGCCGCCGGGCTGCAAGAGACCACCGGTGAAGAGAATGTCGAAGAGGGCATCGGCGTATTTGAGGAGCTCGAGAGTAGAGCCGGCTTGGATGAGTTTGTTGGCTACGGCCTCAAAGTCACCTTCGGGGACGGCTTCGAGGTATTTGTAGAGTTGGTCTTTGAAGACTGCGGCAAGATGAGATCAGCATGGACAGCGAGCTCGCAAAGAAGGCGACGGACCCTCTGGTTCGTGCTTTGCGTGAGCCTTGACGGCGCCTTTCCTGGCTTTGATCCTGACCCCCTGGAGCGAAGGCTTTGGAACGGCTTGTTGCTGAGACATCCACAGGTTTCGAAAACAATCCGAACGTGTGGACAGAAAAACAGTAAGAAATCTAAAATAAAATGGAGCGTGTCGCAGGTGTCAAGGCGGCCGTCTTCAATGCGCGCAGCTGTTGCTTTCCATATCAGGATAACTACAGTCGTAATCAAAATCACTGATGCCGTTTCGTCTTCCCTTCATTCCTTCGTACACTCATCATGGGTACGTTTTTGCCCCATCTGACTCAAATGGCACGCAGTAACGTGTTTCACAGCATCAGAAGAGCAAGTCATTTTAAACGAGGCCCATAGCCCCCACCCGAATGCGTTGGAGGCATTCCATGTAGTCGAGCATCAGATTAAGCAGGCCATCCTCAAGTCCCGTCATGACTGGGACAAGCACGAGCCCAAGATGTGGTCGAGAGCCAGCTCGCTTTCAGACCCTGAGCTCGTAGGCTTCACCCTGAAGGATGATCTCGTGCAAGTTCGTAGCGGGCCGACGAGCTACGGCACGATCATCCTCGGAAAGATCAGGATACCCGCCGTCCAAGATGAGCAGGGCGAAGGCTTCATTCACGTCCGGTACGTTCGAATCTTTGTCCTTCTTTCGCTGTTCTATATTGCAATTGTCTACGTGTAGCATCCATGATCCCCCTAATCGAGTGCGTCATTTCCTTGTCATTCCGAGAATATCAGTCTGATTTTGTCACGAAGGGCACGGAGGACGTCATGTTCCACTCGTTATTCACAGACGAGGGGAACAAGAATGCGGACGGCCAGCCCACTACTTGGCAGGCCGTTCAGACTGCTAGCACGCCGCTAGAGTTCTTCAACGAGTAAATGTGCGATACCCCGGACGAGAAGTCTTATGTAGGAGTGATGTACAAGGATAATGTGGACTGGCGTGGGGAAGGTACTGTAACTCAATAATACCTGAGGAGCATCTGCTTATTGAATATTTGAGGAGGAGTATCTTACTGTCCTGAGAGGTACCCGCGTGCTTTCTTCTGATGATTTGCTGCTTGCGAAACAGGTGCTACCATGCCCACTCGAAACAGTGAAGTATTTCTACGACTGTTTCCCTCAGACTTCCTGCTTCCGTCTTGTTATCGCTGGCTTCTCCAAATTTAGTCTCTCAATGGTACGTTGTTGTCGACAATGATACTCACAAACATCGCTAATTTCGGTGTACAGATAGATGGACTGGGTATGGGAAAGACGTGCTCTGCGCATGCCTTGAACATAATTCACACCATCGTTTGCACGCCGTGCATCTTGACTCTCCCCTTGCGACACCGCAGAAAAATGTTTTGTTACCATCTCGCCTGGTGACACCTTGGCGGCATTTCTGAACCACACTTCCTCAAAACAAGACGCATTATTCTATGCGATCTCTGTCTGTTTGACCCGCCTTAATTCCGCGAGATGCATCTGTCACATAGACTCGAGCAGTATCGCCGACTGACGACATCACGATGCCAAGGAGCGTACCCACTCCCGAATCAAGCACAGCCGCGTGATGCTATTATTTCATTTCAAGTCCATGCTCAAGCTCAAGCTTGAAATATAGCGAAGTGCGATTCTATGACGGACTCATTGAGTCCGCCCATCGTCCTAATCTAAGCACGTCGCTAATACCGCGCGTGGTCGTCATCACTCCAACTCTATAGCCTGTCGTGTCATCTACCACGCCAGGCGCAGCGCGCCATATCCGTCCGCACCTGCTGATAATCAGACCGCGGCCCACACCATGATAGGACTCACACTGGTGCCGCGATAGCCTCCACGTGCGGCAACGAAGACGGGCGTGCCTTCAAGCTTGTACCGTGGTAATAGTATAGCTTGCGGCGTCACTGATGGCGTGTGCGCATCGCCCGTTATAGGCCTGTAAAAGGTTCAATGAGCCTGGTATGACTCTATAGATGGACGGGATAGGGTGCTATTGAAACGTGCGCCTGCCAGTGCTCGATGCGCGCGTGTTAATCTCGGCTCTGCTCCATCACTCCCGAGGACTGTGCTCCGCAGAGTAGGAGGATTGCGCGATGTCAGACGTCGGCGATGTGCGCGCGTGCGAGGATGTCCGATGTCGGAGGGGCGTTACTTGCGCGCCGTGAGCGGAGTTCGTGCGATGGGCAAGCCGAGTCGCCGACCGCCAACCGACCACGGCTATTCTGCACAGAACGTACGGGCTGTATATTGCAGGCTTCTTGCGCAATCTCGAGCGCGAAGGCGGTCCGGGCCGTGCATGCTGGAACTGCGACCCCTCCTATTCTCCGCGCGGACCGGAGATTCGTGCACTTAAACACAAGTCAGAACACCACAACGCACGAACAACGACAACAGTGAGTGGCTTGGCATATGTAAATCATAGAATGAGACAGGCGCAACCGCCGCGGGCCCCAAGCAGCCCAAACCCCGTCGATACTGAATGCTTGTTGAGGCTGAAGCTGCCGAGGCCCACACCGGAGAGACGCGCTACATGGTAAACCAACACCAGATCGCGTACCGTGAATATTTAGCGAGGAAGGCGGACAGATCTATATACAGTACAGAGTTACACGAGAAGAGACAGAAAAACATGAGAATAATTAGAGTACGACACGAGAGGAACCGGAGCCGAGGAAAGCCAAGTCTGAAGCGAGAGTCAGTGTGCGGCACCGAGACCGTTGCTGCCGTTCGTGGTCCATAAACCATCCCATGCAACCGAAATCCCGCCTTCGCCGAGGAAACCGCCGGCGGAAGAGGGCAGCTCGCCGGCATATGCGTACGGCGCGTCCATCTTCATCGGCATCGGTGAGGGCGCGTCGGCGATCGTTGGCATCTGGATGGTGCGCTCGTCGAAGATGCTGTCGGCGGACGAGTCCGTGGACGACGGCGAGACCGTGAGCGTCGGCGTCGGCGAGCAGCTGCTGTAGGCGGCGGGCGACGATGTCGTCGACATGCCCGGGACCGACGGGGCGTAAGACGGCCACATCGGCGTGGGCGTCGAGGGCGCTGAGGTCGCCGCAGGTGGCAGCAAGAAGCTCGAGAGACCTTCGTCCACAGACACGAACGGCATGGGCACGAGCGGCGGGGGCGCGGGGTCCGGCAGTCTTGAATGTTGCAACATGGGCATCGCAAGCACCTGTTCCGGCACGGTCGCACTTCGTCGCATGGTCGACCTTGGCGGAGGCATCGGCATGTGGCGCGCACTGCTATTCATGAACGACATCGCCGATGCAGACGGCACATGAGTCTCGCTATAGCTACGCGACAGCGAGGGACGCTGGGCAGGCATCTTGCCTACCCAGAGCCGCCACTGCAGCGCCTCACCTAGCGCACGCTCACAACGCCCGATCTCGCGGGGAGGAAGCCCGGCGAGCTTCGCCCAGCACGGTTCGAGTAGCATTTGTCTTGCAGAAACTTGGACGCGAGGATGAGGGCGGCAAGGAAGGTGCGCCGAGGGCAGAGGAGCGGCGACGGGAGAGCGGGGAGAGGAGGGAGCGCAGTAGTGGGTTCGCGGTGCCTGGCCAGTGGCGGAACACTGCTGTTCTGCCAGGAGGGCACGCAGGGTGTCGCAAGCGGGTTGTCGTCGAGAATGCGGACGGTGGGCGGGTCGATGGTGCTGCAGAAGCTCTCGGGGTTGACAAACCGGGTCGGGTCTAGGAGGTCGTCGATGTCGAGCTCGGGGACAGGCTCGTTCGCCGCAAGGTCGTCTGCGGAGAGGACGCGGTCGCTCTGGTCCAACTCGCCTTTGACGCCCTCGCCAGCGCGTTCCTGTCTGAGCAGCTCGGGAACCTTGGAGCGGATGGCTTCGAGGTAGCACAGGGCCGTCTGAAGAGTACTGCAGGACGTGCGCGATCGACGCAACACTTCCTGCACGAAGCTCTTGAGCGGCACCATGTCCGTTCGGCATGCATTATTCGGCGGCGGGGAGGCGGCCTGTCCGTGTGTCGGCGGCATTGGCAGAGGGGTGGGATGGTTCGGCGATACGGGAGACGGAAGTTGGGTGTAAGAAAGGAGGGAGTATGAAGACGGGATGGGTGCGGCAAGGACCGGGACGGCGGGGGACGAAGCGGGGAGGCGGGCCGGAGTGGCGAAGACGGCGGGGACATCCTGTGGATGCCAAATGTCGCACAGCGCACTGACAGCCAAATCTGGAACAGAAAGACGGCCAACTTGAGCAAGCTGCTTGCCGGAACGGGACATGCGCATGCCAGATCAGGAAGAGAACAACTGACCGACCAAACCGTTCACGTATCTCGCCTTCTGGGCCTCGCGGACACCGACATCCTTGTGCGCGTGCGCATGGGCGTGGGCATGTGGAAGGAAAGTGGGCTTGGTGCGGTGGTCGGATTCACATAACGGAGGCTGGGTCGATGTCGATGGTGTTGATACAGTGGTGGAAGGGGTATTGAAGTATGCACTCGAGGGGGACCGCGCTGAGGGCGTCGGGATGGAGGAATACGGCTGCCATCGTGCCCGAGCGCGGGATGCGCTCGGCCTCGGTGGCTCAGCGAGTGGGTGAGGGCGTGCATTATTGGAGGCGGTCGACAGACGAGAAACACAGTGAAATTGAGAGATTATTCAGATGGTACCATAGATTGAGGCGTTCCAAAAATTGCTGGTGTAAATCGGGATTGATGCAGAGACGAGGACAGATCTAGAGGCGACGAAGAGGGCGGACGGTTTGGGGAACGAGGGAGCTCTCTGGAATGAATTCATTTTGAACGCTAGAGGTTCAGTGGCGGATACCCAGAGTCAGTCGACCTGGATGATCCGTCTAGAAATTGAAGTCCTTCAGCAGTTGCTGCGAGGACTTATGAAGGGGTAGCGGGAGTCAGACGCTGCGAGGAGCAGAAAAAATGGAGTGGTGAGTCAGGGCAGAGCACGGAGAGCAGGACGGCAGTGATATAGGGGGGGCTTGTATATGGAGTCACACACGAGTTATGAGAGGCGCTCCTACAACCAAACACAACCAAACATTCCTGAAATCAATCGGACGAGTCATCTTCTTCCGTTCACCAATAGCAACGGCGCTCCTTGTAATCCTCTTTTGGCTCGGCCTTTGCGTTTTGTGCTGCCATGGTAATAATCCAGCTTTGTATTCTTTTGTTCTGCCTTGGGGATGGTACGAACAACGCAGTTCCTGTGATGCCGGATCCGTCTGTTTTCCGAATGTTCTTGTCTCAGGAATGCCAGTGGTCTCACCTTCCTGCATCAATTGTGTCACGAACATTCCGTGGGACGGCACGTCCGGACTGGCTCCGGGTCCTCTGCCAACTCAGCCTGCCGGGCTCCGGCCGTGCATTGACTTGCAGGCTATCCCCATCCCTGATCACAGCATCGCATCCCATTTTGTCGCTCTCAGGGTCTGCCTCCGTGGGCATAGCCTTTCACCCGGCTCCATGCCCCTCTTCGAACATCCGGACAAATCTAGCTCCCAGCCAAGTCGGAAGATCGCAATGGTCCCGCAGGCCCTGCGCACCTGCGGCTTCTCTTCCCGCTGCCAGTGCGCCTGCCTCTCCAGTAGCTTGTATACTCTCCTTTTGTATACTCTCCTTTTGGAAACCTTCTTTGGTAGTGGCGCTGTCTGCACGCGAAATTTTACCATAGTCAAACCGTCAGGCCTCAGGGCCGGGTGTCACGACAATTCAAAGGGCCCGTATCCCTGCTATTCCCTGACGCGTAGCCCGTCGCGTGGCCCCGAGACAAAAGCTTGCTGGAATACCTTTCCTTCCTGCCAGAGAAGCTAGGACCTGGAAATTGATTCCGCTTATCCAGATTCATCACACTCGCGCTTCTTGGCTACCCACTGTTGTCCTTGTCTGATGCATCAGCTATCGCACGCGCCTCGACGCAGCATCGTGTCTGCCTCTATTACCACCCGCTTATCCACCAGTCGTCGCATCGCATAGCGCTATCATTGAGGACGCCCGGTCTGTGCTCACTTCACTCGCGAGTCATCGACTGTCAAATTTGATCATGCACTGCTCGCAATATCAGTGTCATCATTGCGTTCTTGCAGGTTTGTGGTGGTGCTTGTCTTTGGCTTCATATCAGCACTGTCGCAGAGCACAGATCTGATCGTACCTAAGCACGAGGAACAAGCACAACGCACTTCGGTTGTAACCTGCGATTAAAGCGATGATTCATAGCCTCGAGGCGTGCTATTACGGTAGCGCGCAACATCCACCACGCGTTCTTGTTCCTCATCGATGAGAGGCGCGACTGAGGCGCGGTGCGTCATGGAGATAACTCAGGTAAGATAGACCCACCTGAATTGACGTGTACGCGTCGGGCCCAGCGGCCTCCGTGTATATTTCCGATTGTCTGACCGCCGGATCCCGTTTCAAGCGGACTCGAACGGCATTCATGCCGCCCATGCATCCTCAGCGCGGATTTGTGTACGTCCATGCTTCGCCCATACGATGTGTGCTGCTGCTGTCGTGCAGTTCGGAACCCCGAGTCTACCGACTGTGCACGATGGCGTCAGTATCAGTGTGATTCCGAACAAGAAGCCCGCCATGCATCCGCCGCGTGTGCCCTACTCACTGCGATGCCTCCAGGTTTGGTGAATAGCACAGAAGCCTCGGTCAGCAAGGGCGAATCGGACATGAACGCGACTGCTGTGCTGATCTTCTGCTCTACTGTCACCCACTGCAGTCGGAACGTGTGCAACTTTGTATGCCTCGGTGCGTCGAAGGCGAGCATACGTTGCGCAGCGATTCGCTTCCAGAAGGACGCCCGACGCATGTCACGGAATTAGATGCCGAAGATCCACTTTCTGCCTCCATCTGCTGCGTTCGCCGAGCTTGCTCATGTTCCTTCCTGGCGGCGTCCAAATTCTCGTGCAGGTGCTGCCGCACCCGTCTGCTCGATCTCGCTGGGTCGATCTCGAGTGCAGGCGGTCCCGCGCGGCAGGAAATTGACGTGATGCTTCAAATAGGGCGAGCTTAGCACAATCCCGCGCGCTGTGCGATCAAAGCAAGGAAAAACAAATACAGGCCTTGATCGACAGCTTATCATAGGAGAGGCGGCGAGCACACCGACGCGGAACTGGGGGTCTGTTTGTCGCATTCATTGCCCCCTCTTACGGGGGGGTGAGAATGATCCGCTGCGGGACCAAGGAGAGCGAGGATATCACCCTCTAGAGCATCTGCAGCTGATCTCCGTGCTTGTAGGAGCTGCGCAGAAGCGCCCAGGTAAGTTCCCTGTAGTTGCAGTGCCTTTTGTGATGTTAATGACATGGAGCTGAGTTGAATGGCGTACTGTCCTTGCAAGCCTGTCAAAAGTAAGGCGCAATGTAC
Source organism: Hericium coralloides (assembly GCA_003675405.1). Taxonomy (NCBI): domain Eukaryota; kingdom Fungi; phylum Basidiomycota; class Agaricomycetes; order Russulales; family Hericiaceae; genus Hericium; species Hericium coralloides. Next base: position 40,332 of record QUOP01000112.1, read on the forward strand.
CACTGCTTGGAAGGCGAGCGTCTCTGCCCAGTCGTGCACGGGGCCTCAGTGCAATATGCTGCACGAGTTCGAGCGTGGACATCTCGCGCCGCACATCTGTCCGGAGAAGCTGCTGGGTCTGAACGTCCACGGGTCAGGTGCCGATGTCAGGACGGCCGCGCGCGGGGCGATGATGGAGTGCCGGAGGATGGAAGCATCAGCTGAGAAGCCTGAGATTGCTTACCGGTATCTTTTCCTGGATGCAGTGGTCGTTGTTCAACTGTCAAAATGTGACGATGATGCGTTGGAAATAGATCATTGCCATGAGTCCTCTGGGAATTGTCTACGACTTGGCGCTCTCATATCTGGAAAAATCAACCCGCTTTTCGGTGCCTCTGGTGGGGCGAGGCCATCACGGTTCCCCACGAGCACATGCAGCTCAAGGGTGGCTTGATGGCTGCTGAGCATTGCACCTTGGCACTACTGCCAATGACTATCCAGGACGACAGAGCTCTATAGCTTGTCGACAAGAAAGGATTCGGACTATCATAGCCTTCGCCTACAATGACTGCGCAAACCTGTTCTGGATAAGCCGCTGACTCTGAGCGTCCTCGTTGTCGAAGGCACAGTTGAGTCAAAAGGAGGAGACTCTTACCCGCTGTTCTTCGAGCAGGCATTCCGGAGCGCTGTGCTGCTGTTGCAGTGAGGACGAATTCGCGCTGCCACGTCGAATTTCGGCTGTGGGGCGGTATCGATATCTCCACATGTCTTGGAATCATTCGGCGAAAGAATCCCGCATGTCGTCGCATGCGGTTCACCGCGTCGCGCAGAAGCAGTGCTCTCTGCACACCAGTACACATTCTACGAACGCCGAGTCTTCAAGCTTCAAGTTCTAATTCAGACGGAAAGGTCAGTAAAATGGATGTCATCGAGGAGGACGGCGGTGTCAGACGTCGTCGCCGAATCGAAGACGACCTTGCCGTGCGCCTTCCGATGATCATCGGCCAGCGCCAAGCCAGGCCCGCCGCGTCGGGATAGCCATATCGGGAAAATACGAGCAGCGCGTAAGAGCGCGTAACTGGAACGGTCGTCGCTTCAGCTACCTTCACCCTGCTGTCACAGTGCAAAGTTCGTAAGAAGGCGGGCAATATGCCTCCGGAACGCTCACAATCACAACAGGCCGGTCGCCACTCGTCGCCCAGAAGGCTGAATCGCAACCATGCCTGACCTCGGTAAGGAGTTTATGCACACGCACCGTGACCTGATCACCGCTTGGAAGTGGGGCCAGCAGCAGCCCAGCAATATTAAAAGGCTTGGACGCAGAAGAGATCAATTTATTCGTCTCCTCGCTCTCATCTTCCAAGGCATTCTTCTCGGGTTCGATTTTCCTCGCCACGCTCGTTGCTCACCATGAAGCTCTCTGCTAGTCTCGTTGCCCTCGTCCTCACTGCCGTCTCAGTCAGCGCAACAAACATCCATGCCCACGGAGATGTCGCTGCCTCATCCCATCGCCATTCGCGTTTGAACAAGAAGGACGGTAGTGGCTCTTGCTCGCCCAAGGCGTCCTCGGCCGTACCTGCACCCTCTGCTGCCGCCAAGCCCGTTGCCGAAGTTGCTGCCGCCGGTGCCGTCTCGCTCATTTCTGTCAAGTCAAGCTGCCCTGCCCCCATTGGCGCTACTCGTAAGCATGAATTTTCAATGAATTTTTCTGTGGAATACTGACGTCGATTTCAGTCGATGTTACGGCTCTGGCCGGCCCTAACGGCCACATTGACTGGCTTAACTGCGGTGTGGACGGCGCCGGGTGGAACCCACCTATGGTCAAGGTCTCTGACCTCGTCACCGTCGACCTCTCGAAGGCTGTGGAGGACGCCGCTTCGCCCTTCAAGGAGTGTAGCGAGTATGTGCCCCTCTTCGAGCAGTATGGTGACCAGTATGGCGGTAAGTTGGGCCCGTATATTGTTGACGAGGTCGTGGCTGATCGTATTCTAGTTCCCCCTATCATGCTGGCCTCGTTCGCCATGCAGGAGAGCAGCTGCAAGCCCAACGCTGTTGGTGGTGGCGGCGAGCAAGGTCTGATGCAGATCACCAAGGACAAGTGCGGAGCTGCACCTGGAGGCAACTGCCAGGATCCCGTGAGTTCTTACCTCGTACAGCGAAATCAGAATGGTTCGCTGATTCTTGAGTAGGCGTACAACATCATGACTGGCGCGAAGTACTTCTCCGACGTGCTGAAGATCAACGGCGGCAGCGTCCTCAAGACGATTGGTGCCTACAACGGGTGGTTCGTTGGCATGACAGTGGTATGTTCTGACCGTCACTTGCATCCATAATTGAGGATACTCACATGTGCTTCTAGGCTGAGGCCACAGCTGCGGCGTCTTCTGACTGCTGCAGATGCCAGAGCAACCTTGACTAGTACGTGTTTTCCGCCTGATCGTTTGCTTTGACGCTGACGCGACTGTCTTCTAGCCTCGACCAGTTCCTCAACGGCTGGATGCTTAACAGGGACCCCGTCGGGTACCCGCCTCGGCAAATACTTCAACCTCGACGCGTGCAGATAATAGGCCCTTGAATCCGCATATACCCTCTACCATCCGTTCTTTTCGCATTCCCTTCGTTTCTGACCTTGGTGGTTTACTCATACGTTATAGTCGATACCTGCAGCATCGACATGTGAAGCTAATTGTTGGCATGTTGATAATAAATCGGAGTCACCATCGTCTAGTTACTGAGAAGGTGCTGAAGTCAGAAATACTTCCGACGCGCGAACTCATGGAAAGTTTGAGAAACAGATGCAGCAAGTGGTCAGCGTTCCATCTAGATTCCGAAGGCGAGCGGGTCGGAAATTTGGCGGAGTGCCCATTTTAGCAGTCGTAATGATGATTCTCATGTGTATGCTGTCCATGGTGAATGCAAAAACCCGACCTTGCATAGAAGCATCGACTTCGTTCACAACTTGAAGCCTGAACAAGGCGTGTTGCTGGACGATGTGTCGAGAACCAGCGCTATGGGCGCGTACCTAACGACTGATCGCGGCCCGCGTCCATGGACTTGGAGATTGTCACACGCGATCGTGTAGCACTCATCCAGAAATTGAATATTCGCGACAAGTTCCACGGTCGCGACCTCGATATTCTTCCCCGCTCTCCTCTCTTTGACACTCCATCTTCGCATACATCATGAGCGAATTGTCGACCTCGACCGCAGAGGCCCAGTCAACACCGCCCTCATCCGTGCCGTCGCCTGCTTTATCGTCGCTTAGCATCTCGGAAGTCTCGGAAAAGGATAAGGACGACGCGGCAAAGTTGAAGGCCGAGGCAAACAAGGCGTTCTCAAGTGAGCTTATTTTCAACGGCGGAGGCGTATGCGCATGGTACTGACGGCAAATGATGAATCACAGGTCATGAATTCCCAAGGGCGGCCGAGCTATACTCGAAAGCCATTGAGCTGAACCCGTTAGATGCGACGCTCTACTGCAATCGCGCATATACGCGATTAAAGCTAGAGGAGCATGGATATGCTCTTCATGATGCTGGTGCGTTATTGTTGAAATCTGAGTGTTGGTACAAGTTAACGCCCAATCCTCGCAGCTCGGGCCATCGAGATTAATCCGAAGTATGCTAAAGCTTACTATCGGTAGGTCCAATCCTTTACACCCAAAGACAAGCGCGACTGATCATGCATGTTACCGCAGGCGTGCAATGTGTCATCTGCAGCTCCTGAAGCCGCAGCTGGCTGTAGCCGATCTCAAGAAGGTGGTGGCTCTGGAGCCGCAAAATCAGGCGGTGAAGGCTCAGTTAGAGTCGACCCAGAAGCTTGTTCGCAGGATTGAGTTCGAGAAGGTGAGCCATGAGACCTTGGCATTTAAATAGCGTTAATTCCAACATGACGTTGTTTGCAGGCGATTGAGATGGAAGAAGAGCAGACTGCTGTTGCCCGATGCCGCCAAATCATTCAGGAAGGTAAGCATTCGCATTACTCCCAGTTCCGAGATATAGATGGCTCATTTATCTGTCCAGGCGGCTGCGATGTAGACAAGGATTATAAGGGGCCGAAATTAGATGTGGACGAGTCAGGAAAATATACTATCACTTTGGAATTCCTCCGGTCCATGATACAATGGTTCAAGGACGGAAAGGCGTTGCCTCGTAGATACGTCTGGGAAATTGTCTTGGCCGCGCACGACCAATTTGCCAGCGAAGATAGCTTGGTAGATGTCCGGTTGGACGATGGTAAGACAATTGATGTGATCGGCGATGTACATGGTACGCAAAATCATACAGGAAAGTTGGGTAGTAGATTGCTCATATGGCGCTGCAGGTCAATTTTACGACGTATTGCATCTATTCTCGTTAACCGGGGAGCCGAGTGAAAACCACCTGCTGTTGATGAACGGTGATCTCGTTGACCGAGGATCGTGGTCGATAGAAGTTATTTTGACTGCGTTTGCATACAAATGTGGGCCCTAGTGTCTTTATCCTTTCTCTCTCAGAAGATAACTGACAGCTTCCTCTTCGCAGGGTTATATCCTAACAGAATGTATATCAATCGGGGCAACCATGAGGCAAAGGACATGAACAGAACGTACGGTTTCGAGGGCGAAGCCAAACACAAACATGGAGAACAGACTTACAAGGTATTTCTCCTTGCAGCATGCTTGCTGTCAGCTCGCTGACATCGTTCCCAGCTCTTTGCACATGTCTTCACTGCGAGTAAGCCGAAGTCGCAACATAGGTCATGTATGCTTCTCACGATTTGCCGATAGTGCCATTGTCTACCTTGATCAACGCAACTCAACCACCGTTGAAGAAGCAGGGAGCGATTCTGTCACCGGACGGCTTGAAGCGATACTTCGTCTGCCACGGTGGGTTGTTCAGCCGAGATGGCGTCACCCTGGACGAAATCCGGAAGATCGAGCGCATCGGACGTCAGCCGGGGACTGAGGGCTTGATGTGTAAGTCTTTTCATTTCTGCTGTGTCAGTGCATGGCTGACTCACTTCGCCTCTAGGCGAGGTACTTATCCAAATGGTACAATGTCGTTGCGATCTTCACACTCATCTCCATTTCCTTGCAGATTCTCTGGACCGATCCACAAGAAGCCCCGGGACGAGGTCCCAGTAAACGAGTCAGCCTGCTGCCATCCACTTCCCCTGTCACACCGTGCTGATGTTAGTCTCGGCCATGTGTAGGGCGTCGGCATTTCATTCGGCCCTGATGTTACCCGGAGATGGTGCGAGCTGAATGGTGTTACGGGCATCTTGCGCAGTCATGAGGTCCGCCAAGGTAGGTGTCCTGTCATAAACGAAGTGTCCATTCTTTGCTTACTGACGGCTCCTAGATGGCTATGCCATCGAACACAACGGCTTGTGCACAACAGTGAGTGATCACAACCCGACGCAAGCAATGCTGTCTGACCAATCGCTCCAGGTATTTTCCGCGCCGAATTACGTCGACCAAGCCGGGAACAGGGGTGCATTTGTGAGCATCGATTGTGTTCGTTTCGCGGAATTCTCATCGCTGACTGATATACACAGGTACGAATCGACTCTGCGGGAACGCAGGAATACATCCAGTTCGACGCGCAACCGCATCCTCCCGTGCGGCCGATGGCGTACGCGTCGGGTGGGCTGGCGAGTATGATGATGTAGAAGATAACTCCTTCTGTGCTGCCGGCAATACTCGATGGCCCTTAATCGTGCTCGACCTCGTCGAGCTCTATTAATGTCGGCGAGGTCAGGTTTGTAAATGTTGTAAACAGCCTGTGAGGCACTGGATTCCGGGTTATGTGATATACGGGGAAACTAAGAGAAGAAGAGACATGTAGCTGAACGTAATTCGCTGATTTCCGTGTAGCCCTTATACTCAATTCAACTCGAAGCTTTTTGGCTTTCTGGAGGCTACTGGAGGCAACTGGGACGTGTGACAGCGCAAATGTGTGACACGCTGTGACCGAACTGGCGGTGGCGGGGCAGTCGAGGTCAAGCCTTCGAGTTCGGACCTCACTACTTCGCACTTCACCACCTACTTGTGCTCTTTTATCGCGACATATTCAGCTCTCGTACAATTCGAACGCATCAAACTCCTACGAAATGGACAAAACTAAGGCCAAATTGGCCACTTTCTTTGACCAAGACGAAGAGGACTCTTCGTTTCCAGTGCGAAGGATAGAACTTGTATTTCCCCGCAGTCGACGCTCACAGTCCGTTTTCGTGCATTAGCAAAAAACAGTCGACGACCAGAAGCTGTCCCAATATACCCAGGGAACCGTGCGCAAATCCCGGCGCGAGAAGGAGAGGGAGGCGGCCGAGGCAAAGAAGCGAGAGGAGGAGGAACATGCGGCCAAGGCGTATGCTGAGTTTCTGGATGCATTCGATGACGATGGTGAGCAGCAAGCTGCGAGGGCAGGCCGCGCCTTCGTGCCGTCGGGAGGTGTGGGAGGTGTATATGCTCCTGCGCGGGCGCCGAAGGGCCCAAGCTCGTCACGACCTATGCCTGTGTTCGAGCGCGAATCCAGGGTGAGTGATCTTGAACCAGAATTGTACTGTCAGCTGAAATATTTTGCAGTCAGCGACACCACCCATTGGACCCAAACCCAAGGGCAAGCGGGCCATGGACGCATTCCTCGAGGAAATCAAGAAGTAGGATTCATCTTTTGTTCTGTATATCATTTTGCTGACGACTTTTCAGAGATCAAGCCGAACGGGAGGCTCGATTTTCTAGAAATAGTGAGTAATTTTTTGTTTGTTTTGTTTTCGTGAGTTAACATACATTGCAGCAAACGCGCGGTCGGCTACTGCTATGGCTGGTACGAGCAGCTGTTTCTCGGTGATTTACCTTTTCTCATAGAACTGCGACAGCATATGAAGGGCAGAGCGGCAGTAAAGACCGAGGGGATCCTCAGGTTGGTTCTGTCTTAATCCCACGTATACATGCGTGTTTTGATACCTCTGCAACGACTATCAGACATCGAACATCTTCGTCGCCAACTTGCCGCCCCACGTCACAGAGCAGAGTCTTGGCATGTTCTTCGCGCGGTGCGGTCCGGTTGGATCTGTACGTTGCAGCTGTGCATAGTATATCTCTGCGGGTTTCCTGATCACAGTTTAGGTGAAAGTCATGTGGCCGCGCGGTGACGGCACGGTGGGCCCCGGTGCAGATATGACTGCCACACGACGCAACAAGAATGCAGGATTGAGCGGCTTTGTCTCCTTCATGAAAAGGAAGGACGCAGAGGCTGCTCTGCGAGAGCTCGACGGATTTGAATGGGGAAATTCTGTGCTTCGCGTAGGCTGGAGCAAAGCTGTACCAATCGCTGCGAAGCCCATGTACGGTACGTGTTGTATGATTCAACGATATCCTGTGTATTTTACTCACAATGCGTCCCAGTGGCACCGAAGTCTAAATCACATTCAAGGAGCCGGAGTCCCTCTCGTGAACGCCGCGGTGATGGCCATCAAGAATCCTCGCGACGCTCCTATAGTCGTAGTCCCAGTCGTTCTCCATCTCCAGCCTATCGCCGTCGTCGTTCCTCCAGCCGTTCGCGATATGATCGTCGAAGTAGATCGCCTCGGCGCCGCTCGTCTTATGAACGCCACTCCACTAGCGACGAGGACGATATCACGGATGACTTTATTCGGACTGTGGCCGGTGAGGTCAAGGGGCATGATGGCAAATACGAAGCCAAGTTGAAGGAGCGAGAGAAGAACAACCCTCGCTACATGTTCCTCACCAATGAGAAGGTTGGTCCCATCGTGGTCCGTGTTTGGATTCGCTAACATGCAAGATATAGCATCGACGACACAGATACTACCGATCTCTGATCGATAGTAAATATAATCTCGAACCCGAATTCGATGATGATGTAAGTGCTCTCGAACCAGTAAACGTTGTCAAAACTAACATTCATGTGTTCCAGGGTTATAACAGCGTCTATTCAACCGACTCTGCCGAAGAATCAGAACGAGAACGAACTCGCAAGACTAAGTTGGGGAAATATGCACGCAAGCGCTTTGAGTCTATGCTTCGGGCTGTCGGCGGTCTACGCGGGGAGCTTGCACGATGCATGGCGTTCAGCCTGGAGCATGCTGAAGCAGCTAACGAAGTAAGAGTAATGAAACTCTTCTGATAGTCCGTTTGCTCAGTAACGCTTAGGTATCCGACATCATCATCGCTTCGCTCGTTGTGGACGGTACACCTGTCCCGCGCAAGATCGCACGCCTCCATCTTATCTGCGATATCCTGCACAATTCCGCTGCACCACTGCCTATGGCATGGAAATATCGCCAGGAATTCCAGAGCCGCCTTGGCCTTGTCTTCGACCACTTCTCGACCATTTATCACTCTTTCCCTGGCCGCATCACGGCCGAGACGTTCAAGAAGCAAATCATATCTGTCGTGGACATCTGGGAAGATTGGATAGTCTTTCCCCCCGACTTCACTGCGGAGTTGAGACAACGAATCGAAGGCCATGTTGCAGAGGTTCCGGAGGAGGAAACTATCGAGGAGGAAGAGGAGGAAGCGGCGCCTGCCGCACCGTCGTCTCGGTTCAAGGCGAGCTCGTTTAAGCCGGCCGCTCTTGTTGCAGCGGAGGCGGCTGCGACAGCAGATCTGGACGGCGAGCCCATGGATGAAGGCAGCGATTTGGATGGCGAACCCGTCGATGATGTCGATGGTCAACCAATCGACGACGTAGACGGGGATCCCATTGACGGAGCGCCTGTCGATGGAGAACCACTCGATGGTGCTCCTATGGACGATGTTGACGGAGAGCCTTTGGATGACGTGGACGGGGCTCCCATGGAGGACGCAGATGTTGACGGAGAGCCGATGGAGGATCTTGATGGTGTTCCTCTTCCTGCATGAGAATGTCGCTGTATCTTGACTCCGCCTATTTATGTGCACACTTGGGCAATCATCCTGTTTTGCATAATGCTCTGCCCTCGGACCATGCCACCGTGTTCGCTCCGTGATTCTTTCATGACGTCTCTCTGTGTTCCGAAGATATGCTGGGCCTGCAAGGTACACGTGTCATGACAGCCGTATATAACCCAATAATTCGAGCCAATGGCCATGATTTCTTGACGTTGCATGCATGCTCGTGCCTTTCAAGCCCTGCCGGGAGACTAGACTACCTGCACCCCGAAAGATCTAAGGTACTTGGTGACCAGTCTACATTCAAATATTGCATGTCTTCAGTTGTCGCTCTGCGACAACCTGCGACCCAAAAAAAGGACGTCGTCCCCATTTTGTTGCAAAGTGACAGTCTGTGATACGGTTTAGACTGTGGAATTCGACTCGTGGGCTTCAGACGTGACATGTCGTTTTTTGGCGCCGCGGATTGTCACCAGGGACAACCTGCGACATGAAGAAGGGCAGTGAACATCCAAATATGTATCTTGAGTTGTTGTTTTGCGACAGTCTGCGTCTTGAAAACAGTTTTCACCCATGTTGTCATCTCCACCGTCGCAACACAGATTAAGCTATGATATTCGACTCCCGGGCTGATACTTAGCCTGCTATTTGTCACGAATCATGGCAGGAGACAACCTGCGAACCGTAAAAAGGTAATGAACATCCAAACGCCGACCCGAAAAAGGTTGTCATCCCTATTGGTATTTTCGATTGTTGCAGAGTGACAACTTGTGATGGGGATTAGATTGTGGAACTCGACTTGCAGGCTTGGGAGACAACCTGCCGCCCGAAGGCAGGCAGTGAATATTGAATGTCCAAATCTTAGACTGTATCACCAGTTCTTTCCTTATGACAACTTGCCACCTGAAAACAGCAGGAACTTGAAGTCGTCTAGATTCATCTCCTGAATTGTTCCCTTGCGGCAGCTTGTGACCTGAAAACGGTAGTACTTTGTCCATATCCATACAAATAGCCGTACCTTGAGTTTTTACTTTGCGACCCAAGAGAAATCGCCCATACGTGGCATTCGTAACTCCAGTTGTCGCCCTGCACAACTCGCGGCCTGAAAACGATAGGATGTCGTCCATATTTGTATCTCGAGATGTTGTCGTATGACGCCTAGCCTGAAAACGGCAAGAAGGCATCCATATGTGTCTCTTGAATGTGCGACAGCCTGCAACCAGGATCATGTCCACGATCTTGCTCGTAAGTATCGCCGTTGAAACGTTGAAGGGTGAAGTTTCACCCTTCGGGAGCGCTTCGCAGCCTATTTCTCAATATGAGGGGAATTTAGGATTTCAGCTGATCTGCGCGTGGACTCTCACTGCGGTTCGCCTGCGAAAGCATGAGACGAGTTAATCTGGAGGAAGGCGCCTGCCGTACCTCGTTTATGTAATTTGGGCTTTACAGGAAGTGCTGAATGACATTCAAGTTCATCGAGTAACGAGCAGCGAAGCCGGCTGGTGCACCACAGTCAGTACTGTACTTATTTACTGCGAGTGCTTCCTTTTCTCTGGTTTGGGTGCGGGTGTTGGTGTGCCCGGATGAGGTGCGAAAAGTGCTAGGTTATGTGAACTTGGGAACGTACGAATCTACGACTATGACGCCGGCGGGATGTACGCATGAGATGATCCATGCGTATACGGGTGTGACTGCGACGCGATGGGGTGAGTGATGTGACATATAGTGAAAGCAAATGTGGGTAGAGGTGAGTGAGAGTTCCGGGAATGATGGATGATGCTAGTGTCCGTGCACACAAATGACTGTCCTTGAATCGCCTTAGACCTCCCCACGTCCGAATGCCTGCCCTCCATCTTGAACCGATCCTTGACAGAGTGCGCGGCATCTTGTACTATGTGTCCTTCATCCGCACGGCCATGCTTGGGCCTTGGTCTACGTGATCCCCTGATGGTGCGCGTGCAGCTCGTGCTCCATCTCCCTCCAGTCCTTGAATGTCTTCATCGGACTTCTCCATTTCTTCCTCCTCCCGTCATGCTCATCATCGGCATGACCCTCGCTACCCTCGCCACCCCGCCCCGACTCGATCTCCGCATACTTATGCGACACGGTCGTCGAACCTTCGCGCTCATGCATAGCCTGCTCCGAGTCCCGCCCACCCGCCTCAGCTCCACCGTCCCCATGCCTGGTCATGGACGGGCCGCTCTCCTGATTGCGCTGACCGGCCTGCCATGCCGCCTCCTGCGGGCTGACCTTCGTCGGCGACGGGACATTGTTCAGATGCGGTTGCTCTCCCTCCCCCTCCCCGATCTCGCCCACACCCTCCCGCCCGCCCTCGCGCGTCTCGTGCTGCACCTCCTCCCACCGCCCCTTCCCACCCCCCTTCTTATCTGCACCCAGCATGCTCTTATGCTTCTCCCCAATCCCTGGCACGAACTCCACGCCCACCACGGCGGTCCCGATCTTGCTCAGCCCGAGCGCGCCCTGCTGCTCGTGCTCCAGCGCGCTGAGGTCCCCGCTTGTCGGCACGTAGTTCTGCTTCAGCTTCATGAACGTGCTCTCGTGGCTCGACGCGAAGAGCGCGAGCTCCATTGTCGCCGGCTCGTTGTCGACGATGTCGCGCAACCACAGGACGGCCATTGTGTGCACGTTCGACGCCATGTGGGTGCCCTTGAATGCGACGGTGAGCGCAGTGCCGTAGCGCTCGTGCACTGGGATCTCTACGACTCCGTCTTGCGTCCATATGATCTCTTCACCCTCATCTGTGGTCTCCGATTTTTGGGGCAGCTTCTCTCTGTATGTGCCAGTTGTTGCTTGAATCCTAGCCTCGGTCTTCGCGAGGTCCTTGCGGTGCGCGGGATCGACGCGCACGCGCACGTCATACACACGGAGTGTGCCGATCTCGAAGCCGCGCAGCTGCAGGGGCAGCTTAGCCGCGACGGGGCGGAAGACGAGCGAGATACGGATGCGGCCGTGACCCATTCCATGCTCCAGGTGGTAGACGCGGGTCAACTGGGAGGCGTCCATGAGCAAGTCCGAAAGCTGGGAATCGCTGGATCAGCGAGGTGTATAAGTAAGGAGACAGGACGGATGGCGCAGACCTTGAGCAGTATGATGCCCAGGACTGCATCGTTCTCGCGCACTCGTGAATCTCTAACGGTGACACTGATGTGCGTGGATCTCCAGTCTCGCACGAAGCGTTCCGTATCAGTATTGAAGGTGGGTGAACTTGTAATGGGCTTGACGCGCGTCTTGTAGACCTGTACGATGCACCAGTATCAGCGCAACTTCCCTTGCTACCTTTTCTCCACTCACTAGCTGGTCGTTGAGCGATCTGCCAAAACCATCAGCAAATGATGAAGCACGAACAAAAGACACACGTACAAAGTACAATAACTCGACGGCATTCCCTCGCCCTCCTCCATCTCGCCCTCCTGGTCATGGTCGTGGTCCTTCTTCCCTCCCCTCCCCACGCCGAGATTTCCGATCTCGTGAACCTGCACGCCCAGCAGCCCGCTAACCCACTCATTATCCGGCGGACACGTGAGCACCGCTTCTTCGAGTTCATTGAGCGTCTTGCGCTGCTTCTTCTCCTGCTCGCCGCTCGGCAGCTCCAGGTCCGGCGGCAGCCCGGGGTCGCGCCCGTCCGTGCGCAGGTCTGTGTTCGGGTAAAGTTTCGCGAAGTATCCCGCGGTGTACTCGACAGTGCCATTGCTGTGGCCCCCGCTGAGCAGGGCGACGTGCCGCGAAGCCCGGTTCTTGTGACGCATGAGCTCGACGATGTCGATCTCGACGACGCCCATCATGTCGTCCTGCGCCGCCATCAGCACGGGGTAAAAGGACGTGCAGGGAAGGGGCGACGCACCGCGCTGCTACGATTGAAATCCCAGAGCTGCATACTGAGCTTCTCCTTCAGTTTGACGATGTTCACGTCGAGCGGGAGCACCGCCATCTCTTCCCACACGGGGTTCAGCTCGTTCATGATGATGCGCGTCGAGAAGAGCGACTTGCCGAGGCGCGAATACGTGAACGTCACATAGGGATCTGCTATGGCGCGCAGGCGCAATCAGCTCAGCTCGCTCAGTGAAGGAAGGGGAGGGGAGCCGACTTGAAGAGCCTGTTACGTCCATCTTCTTGAGTCCCGACGCGCGGTGAATATGGATGATCAGGACGCCAATGGCTTGTGTGTCTGCGCAGTGTTGGTCAGTGCTGCCGGTTCTACTCTATCAGGGTGGGTGGAACGGACCTTTGTTAAGATCTCCGCCGCCTATCA
>QUOP01000113.1:0-81468 GCA_003675405.1 Hericium coralloides
ATGGCCAAAAGCAGTGACAAACAGAGAGGCGCATGCATATGGCAATTGGCACAACAGGACATGCATGCGAAGCATGCAGTGCACAGTGCGAGGCACACAGTGAGTGTGCAAGGCATTGCAGCGGCCATTTCACCATGCGGACAGCCGTGCGGATGCGGCATGATGGTCATGCACAGGGTGGCGTGACGGTCATGCACAATAGGACATGATGGCTATGGGTGAGAGGTACAATCATGGGCCGGCATGGCGTAGTGGCCATGGGTGTGAGGCGCAACGGCCATGGGCACAAGGCACGGCAGCTATGGGTGCAAGGCACGACAGCCGTGAGCGCAGGGCGCAATGGCCATGCAGGCAGGGTGCAACGGCCGTACGGGCAGGGCACAACAGCTTGGGCGTAAGGTGCAGCGGCCATGCGGACAGGGCACGGTGACCATTGCACCATAATGGCTGTGTGCGACAGGGCACAATCTACCATTGCGCCATGCAGACAGGTGCAGGTGCAGCATGATGGCCATGCAAGATGGGACACAATGGCCATGGGTGCAAGGCACAATCATCGGCCGGCATGGTGCAGAGGCTGTGTGGGTAGAGCGCAACAGCCGTAGGGGCAGGGTACAGCAGCCATACAAGTGAGGCACAGCAGCTGGGCATGTAGGGCGCAACAACTATGCAAGTCATCGCAGTGACCGTTGCATTGGGGCATGGTGATTGTGCATGCGGGGTGTGGCGATCATGCATCCAGAGTGCCACAGTCGTGCACGCATGGTATGATGGCAGCTGCAGGAGACATCACATTAACGGGCAGGAGGCGTGACAGCAGCAGTGGAAAGCTGGGAGGGTCGCATGCAAGGGGCCATGGACGATGAGATATGTAACATAGCAGGCCCATATGCAGCATGTTTGGGCTCAGCATCATGGTCAGCTACGTGTGTGCTAGTGCACGCGGCTGTGGGTGGTCGAGGCGAGGTGCCGGGCACTAGTGACGTGCCGACAATGGTAGAAGGGGGGTGCATTGTGGGAGGTGGGACAGCGAGATAAGAATTGTTGAGAGTATCGCTCGTTTGAGCGATACTCTCAATTTTAGCCCGAAAAAACAATGTAGAATAAACTCACCTTTTTGAAACCCTCTGCTTCCTACTTAACCACTCCGATGTGTATTTGGATAGAAGAGAGCAGGAAGGGAAAGAGAGGAGGGCAGAGAGTGGTGGTGGTGGTGGCAGAGTTGATCGAGTTTGACGCACATTTTGATGCATCAACCACCGAATGCATACACTCAAATGTTTTCGAGCTTGACAATTCAAATAAAATCGAATAAAATCAGAAAAAAAAAGCATTCATAAATTACATGTATTAGTTATAATCGTATGAGCCAGATCTCCAAGTAAAGTGCTACGGGCTATTGGACAAGGACATGAACTTAGTAAGATCTGGGACTTGGCTTCTGATGGGGTGTTCAGCAGTGCTTGAGCCGCGTTGCACCAGCTGCATTTCATGCTTCGCTCGCCACGTCTACATAAGGTGCATGCGATGCGCTGCCTCTCTTTCCTTCCAACCACTATTATCCTTCGTCTTCGAGATTTCTTCTTCTTGTCTTTTGATGGTTTGTTATCTTTGGTAAGTCCCTTATGCTTATGTTGTTATGTTGTCAATGTCACTAATATGATGTTATCAAGATATTTTTGCTTTTTTTCTTTCTTTGTATGCTTGTATGTAAGTCTAATCGTTTTCAATTATAACTCATACTAATCCTTTGTTTATTGTAAAACAATTTTTGCTTTTTTTAAGGCCTTTGTTATCTGATATCTTTGGTTAACAAGGCTTATAAAACTTTGTAGAGCACTATACAGCTTGTAATAGTGATTCATGAACTAAATATGTTTTGATAATTTTCAATGTTTTGTTTATTTCAAAATTAAGCTTTTATAATAAGTTATGAAAGCTACCAAATGCTTGGAAACATTGTAGCACTTGTATAGAATGTCTAATAGATATATATGAAGTATAAGAGATATAGTGTTGATAGTTAACATAGCTTTGATAGGTTTTTATGGTAGAATAGCATCCATATAGTCCATAGCTGATATAGATGACCCCCTATCTATGGCTAGGCTATATATAAAAGGACACTGCTATGGACCTATCAGAGCTATGTAGCTGATATAGTTCTATATAACAGTGGTAATTTTTTCAGATGCAGACATAGCTGCCCATGCATGCACGCACCCTCATCTCTGTGCGTAGCAGCTACCATGCATATAGCCATCGTCCGTACACATAGCCTCGCACACACAGATGCGACTAGCTGCATGCATGTGCATGAGCTGGCGTAGGTGTCTGCTGACGTATGTAGCCTTGTGCAAGCAGATGGGCCCATCTGCTGCCACACATGGCAACTGCATATGTGCTTGCACTGACAGTCATGCACGGCCGTGCACGTACAAATACTGGCATATGTGGCCCCATGCAAATAGATGGGGCAATATGTGGCAGCTTGCACACTGACGAGACTGTGTGTGCAGTTGTCAGCAGCCCTGCGTGCACAATTGCTAATCTACATGGCCCCACATTGACAGACAAGGCCATGCACAGCAGCCAGTGCGCTAGTAGGCCCATGTGCAGCAGTCTCACTGTGCATGTATACACATGCTGGCGCGGTCATCTGTGGCCATGTACAGGCAGGGCAGAGCTGTGCGTGATAGCCTGCATACTAGCAGGGCCATGCACGGATGCCCGCGCATGTGTGTTTGCTGGCACAGTTGTCTCCCGACATGCACAGCTCGCATGTATGTCACTGGGATTGTCCGCAACCATGCGTAGCCTTGCACCTGCACTGCTGTACTGGCGGCTATCTGCAGTCATGCATGTGGAGTTGCTGGCACATGTGGCCCCATGCACATAGATAGGGCTACATGCATGTGTTGGCAGCAGAGGCATAGATGAGAGTGGGAGCAGAAGTAGAAGGGCAAGGGCATGGGCAAGGGCAGGAGCAGAAGGGCAAGGACAAGGGCAAGGACAAGAGCAAGAGCAGGGGGCGGAGCTCGCACATGCGGTGGAGGGAGGCAGCGGGGCACTTGGAAGTGGCATTGTCAAGGGTATGGGATAAAGTGTTATGGTAGGCATAGGCACGGGATGTCAAGACTTGGTCGAAGACAGCAAGAGTGCCACCCAAGTCACCAACCAAACATAAGAGAAGAGAGACAAGAGTGAGAACAACAGAAAGTAGCACAGTGTCCTGGATTGGAGGTACAGTATGGTATAGCATCGTACAAAGATAGCAACGGGCACACAGTAAGTCTGCTGCATGTTGTTTTTTATTTACTAACATGTTCTTGATAAATATATCAAGATGCCTTCATGTCTTGTATCATCTTGTAGACCCTTAGTGTTGCATACATGCAGGGTGTGTCAGAGATACCTGAGACATTCCGTTTGAACTACTGGCCATTTGGTGCACTTGCACTGGCCATTACTGCGGTATGTACATATTTTCTTTTGATTTTTTTTATCTGATTTATAGCATCAGAAACCTTGACAATTTTCTGATTGATCTGCAGTGTCTGATAGTGTCTGACAATATCTGATGGAGCTCATGGGGTTTGATCTGTCTGCAGCCACTTTTCAAATGATCATATCTAATTCAGTTTATACATTTGAGAGTGAACACTTATTGTTAGCTATAGCAGTTATCCATCTCTAATTATATATTATGACAGAATTTTTGATGTTTGAAATTTTTGCAAATCTGAGAGCATCTGAGCCATCTCTGACAGCATCTGCATGTCTATTTAGCTGACAATGTCCAATAGAGTCTGATGCTATCTGATGTTAACTAATAGTTGTCTGACACTGTCTGATGCATCTGATTTGACTCACATGAATACTATCAAACACTGTCAGGTCAATCAGAAAATTGTCAAGGTTTCTGATGTATGAGCATGCTTGGATTTGGTGGTTGCATCCTGATCTCAATGTGCCTGATCTTCAACTTGAGGCAATGATCAAGAGTCAGTTCTCTTGTGGCATCTGGGGTAATGTCACCGATGACTATGCAGAAATCATTGCTGATTTTACTGAGGACAAGTAAGATGCTATTTTGAAGGCAGTCAAGACATTGCTTCAGCCAAAGTGCAAGATAACTGATGCTCCTAGCAAGTCAGCCATCTCTATTCATTGTTGTAGTCTCAAAGCTTTGGCCAACAAGTAGAGTTAGATTGTTGCATTCATTGGTGGTTGGGCATAGTTCTGACTTGTTGCTTGAATGGTTTCTCATAGTATCTTTGATCTTAATCTCTATTCAGTCTTGATCTTTCTTCTAGATACTTCCTGGTATGGTTTTGATCTCCACTCAGTTCTGATTTCTCCTTTAGATCTTTTTAATGTCTTCTCCAAGTATGTTTTTCTTTTTACTTCTAGAGTCTTTTAATGGTTTCTGATCTTACCCTTTCAACTTATCTTCCATTTTGTTTCCATCTGATTATGCTTGTTTATTTGATTGACTTTGTTTAGTATATAATATAAAGCTGCATTTTTTGTATGTTGGTGTGATTGTGATTAGAAAATCTGATATAAGTTTAAATTCTGATCTCAATAAGGTTTCTAATCTGACTTGGAATTCTGATTTGAGTAGAGTTTTTGATCTGACCCTAATTTCTGATCTGAGCAAAATTTTTAACCTGAGTGAAATTTTCGATCTGATATCAATCTGACTGATTTGACATCAATCTGACTGATCTGATGTGAGAAAAAAATCTGAAAGCAGATTGTTCTCTGGTTAACAGATTGCCTATGTGATATTAGAAGTCATTTCTGATTTCAGACTAATTTTTGATATTCTGGATGTCTGATATCAGAAAATTTTCTGATATCAGATGAGTCAAGCAGTGATCAGATGCATCAGAAAGTTGTAAGGGTTCCTGATGCCTGAAGTTGCTCAGGCCCTTGAAATGATCCGTGTAATTGGGCCCTGCTCCTTGGCCAAGAACTTACAAGAGTGGAACTATGAAAATGGCATCATCCTCTTCTGTGGAAAAATCTATGTACCGGCTGAGAAAAACTTATGATGAGACATTGTCAAATTGCACTACAACACTCCCATGGCTGGTCATCTAGGATGTTACAAGACATATAAACTTGTCAGTCGAGAATACTGGTGGTCAAGTATGTCTATATTTGTTTGTGATTATGTCGATGGCTGTGCTGTCTACCAGACAACCAAGATTCAGCATTGTCCTCACATTGAAACTCTGCCCAATGCTGTCCCAACTTGACCTTTCCAAGACATCATGTCAAACTTCATTGTCAAGCTCTCCGAATATCAGAGGTATGACTCCATAATGTCATTGTTGACGAATTTTCAAAGCACGTATCATTTACTCCTTACAAAGAGACAATCACCAGTGATGGCACCGTCGACATTACTAATGCTTGATAGGATCTACAAGAACTACTATAGTCTTTGGAAACGCTTCATCTCTGACCAAGGTCCTCAATATGCTAGCAAGGTCATACATGGCATCTTCGACAAACTGATAATCAAGTCTGCCCTGAGCACAGTATACTACCCTCAGACCAATGGCAAGTCTAAATGCATTAATCAAGAACTTGAACAGTTCCTTCATGCATTTTATAACTACCAGCAGGATGATTGGGTCCAGTAGCTATCTTTTGCTGAGTTTTTCCATAATCACCGCATTCATAGTGCCACTAACTGATCCCCATTTGAGATGGTCCTTGGTTATGTTCCTGCTGCAATTTCCTCTGTCAACCCAGCATCCTCTATCTCTGCAGTGGAAGATTGCTTTTGTCACTTGGAAGAAATCTGCACTGAGATCTAAGCCAGCTTGCAGCTAGCTACTAATGTCATAAAGTGCAACAACCAGGACCACATGCACGAAACAATCCACTTCCAGAAAGGCAACAAGGTTTGGCTTGATGGCAAGAATGTCAAAACCACGTGTTTCAAAGCTAAGCTAGTGGCTAAACACTTAGGACCCTTTGAAATTACTGACGTGTTGAGACCAGTCACCTACCGATTGAAGCTGCCCCCAATATGGCATATCCACCCAGTGTTTTATGCCTCTTTGCTTTTGCCCTACAAGGAGACTGAAGCTCATAGTCCCAACTTCCCTGCACCACTGCCCAAACTAGTGGAGGGTGAAGAAAAGTACGAAGTTGAGTCAATCCTTGATACTCATCTTACCTAGAATAAACATGGCATTGAATACCTTG
The DNA here is from genome assembly GCA_003675405.1 of Hericium coralloides. Classification (NCBI taxonomy): domain Eukaryota; kingdom Fungi; phylum Basidiomycota; class Agaricomycetes; order Russulales; family Hericiaceae; genus Hericium; species Hericium coralloides. Next base: position 6,229 of record QUOP01000113.1, read on the forward strand.
TCAAGTGGCTTAGATACCCTGATTCAAAGAATCAGTGGCTCTTGTGCACATTGTTGTCCAATGCTCAAGGTGCACTCACAATATTCTACATTTGACATCCTAAGGCACTCAAGCCCCTGAACATTTGTGGGCTCCTCTACCTTAACTCTGTCCATGCTCATCATGTATTTTAGGAGAAAGTACGTCTTAGAGAGGGGGTGATGTCATGAATTGTTCTATTTCTCTCCACTCTTCTCACTTTTATACGTGTATCATATCGGTCACATGCTTCTATTGTCTCATCACCTGCACATTTTATCACATGACCCAGCTCTTCCCTTATCCATGCCCTATACTCTGTTTACCTTTCAGTCACTATTGTTCTCGTTCCCATTGTCTGACCCATCTCTGTGCCCATTGTCCTTTTCCCATTGTTCTTCCAGTACTTATAGGCTTGCTAAAGCTCACCTGTTTTCTTAGACTGTCTATTTTGTCTGTACTATACTGTACCTGTTATCTAGAGCACTCCACTGCTGCCATTGATCCTCACTCTTGTCTCTATTTCTCTTGTGTTTCATTGGTGACTTGGGCGGCACTCTTGCTGTCTTCAACCGAGTTTTGATATTTTATCATTAGCAGGTAAATTAAAATTAAAATTCAGCAAACATGAGCTGAAGTCAATTATTATAGCTGCTTTTATCAAGTTCTCCATGCAATCATCACTTCTGAATTCTATACTCAATATGTCTTCCTTCCTTCCAACATTACCTCTTCTGATATTTAAAAAATATGACATTGCTATGTTGCCTTATGTGGCTTACATAGAAGCCATAGGTCCATAGTTATCTCCTTTTATACATAGGGCCTCATAGCTAAAGGGTTGTCTATGATAAGCTATGTAGTCTGGCAGGATAGCTATAATAGCTGCTCCTCATTGCTATGATAACTATGATATTTATAGAGGCTATACTAGCTATGTCTACTATGACCACAATCATACTATATCTAACCAATTAGAATTGCTATCTAGTGTATGTCAACTCTGATTACTATATGATTCAAATATGCTATCCAAGCATCAAAAAACATTGAAAGGACTTTATAAGCTCAAAAGTGAAAAAACACGACTTAGAGAGACATTAGTCTATACTCAGTCTGTGATGTGAAAGACTATATTGCAGTACCTTAGAGAGACATTAGTGTATACTACAAGAAGAGTTAGTAAAGAGAAATAACTCTAAGTATGCAAAATAAGGCTTACCTCAGTCTGTGATGTGAAAGACTGAGATATCTGAGCAAAGAATAGAGCCCTTATATACTAGTGGGGGCTCTGCATATCAACCAATTAGAAATTGTACAGTAATCGTACAGCATAGCATAGTATACATCAGGAAAATTAGTTTTCTACATAGCTTCCAGCCAATAATATGACTCCTATGGTAGTGCTATATACCCTATGTATTTGGATAGCAAAGCTATATAGCTCTATGAGGCCTATCATAGCTTCTATAGCTATTAGTGAGGGATATATAGAGCTATATAGTTGTGAGAGATAGCTATGGAATCTATATAACATCATAGGATTGCTATCACTACTATAAAGCCTATCATACCATACCTAGACCCTGAAATATATTCAGTCATAGAAATCCTAATTCAAGTGTCTGGATTCAAATATTTTCATTATTTACTAAGGGAAAATAAACAAAAAAAGACTACAGTACTAGAGATTAAGTAAATAAGATATCAAAATTCGCACAGCACCCAGAGCATGTGTGCACGAGGCACACACAAGGCCTCGGACCGAGGCCACCACGTGCATGACACGGCAAACGTGCAGCACGGGGCACGCGAGATGCCAGGCCTGTACGCAAGGCACGGGGGTGCATGCACGGAGCGGCGGGCCTGTGTGCAAAATGCAACGTGCAGGCGGGCGGCGCGGGGGACGCACGGTGGCTGGAGGGGAGGCACGGCGGGCGGCACATCCACGTACGAGGCAGGATGTCCGCATGCAAGCGGGCGCGGCATCGCGCGCAAGGTGGTGGGACCGTGCATGGCCACGGCCGATGTGCGCGTGGCACGAGATGGTGGACGTGCGGCGGCGCGCGGCGGTAGACGCGCGGCGGTGGACATGCGGCAGGCACGGGCAGTGGACGAGCCGCGGGCGCAGGCGGTGGACAAGTCCGTGGGAGCGAGGCGGTGGATGAGCGGTGGGCGCTGGGCGGCGTCGGGCCTTGCGCAAGCGAGGCTGCCTGCTGCGGAGCATCTGCGCATTGCCACGTGACATGCGCGCATATCCGTGCACGACGGCGGCCATTCGGCGGCCGTGTGTGCGCTGGCGGGCCTGCGCGCATGCAGCCGGGCCACACACAGCACAGCGAGGCAGTGTGCAAGGCGGGCAGGCAGTGCGCAACGCACCAGGCCCGTGCGTCAGGCAGCAGCCCTGAACGTGGGCATGAAGGGGGCCGTGCGCGAGGCAGCGGGCTCGCGCGCGTTGTCTGGTATGTGGTGTGCGTTGGCACACACGGGCGTCGGTGTCGGAAGACGGCACGTCAGCCCCTGCGGGCGAGACGGCGATGTCGGGGGAGGCAACGGGCTGGGAGACGGTGGGAGGCAACGGGCTGGGCAACGGCGGGGGCGCGAGGGCCCAGGAGACGCGAGAAAAAGAGGTTCGAGAGTACCGCTCGAACGTCGAGCGGTACTCTCTATGTTAGTACGAAAAAGAGTTAAGAGTTTTTTTTTTTTACTCACCTTCGGGGCCCTCGACACCCGATTATCCTCCTTCGGCGCTCGATTTGACGGGAGATGGCGGAGGGAGGAGGAGGGGAAGGACGTGTGTGGTGGTGGGAGCAAGAGTTGAACGTTGAACATCGAACTTCGATGCGCGTTTCGGTGTTCAGCCACCGAACGCGCGCGAGTTCGAATATCCTCGAGCCTAGTAAATCAAATAAAATAGCTAAAATACCAGAAAAAAAGCAATAGCTACCTTTTGCTACAATAAATCGATTGAATGAGAAAAGAAAAGATCTCAGTAATTGTAAACTACCGGGCAGCAATCTGAACTTAGTGAAGTCTGCCGCCAGCCTCTGACGCAGCGCCCGGGCCGAGTCGCGGCAGCCACATTTCGAGCTCCGCCCGCCACGTCTACATAAGGCACGCGCAACGCGCAACCCCTCTTTCCTCTTAACCACTACCATCTCTCATCTTCGACACTTTCTGTTACTTTTCTAAGGTAAGCTCTTGCTTGTTACATTGTCTTATTTCTTTTACTAATGTCTACTATTATCATATAGGGTTTCGCTTTTCTGCTACTTTAGGTAATCTTTGTTTGCAGTTTTATATCTTATGTTTCTTATGTTTGTTAGTCTTTTAGATTTAGCTTTGTTAAACATTGGTATGTTGTAGTCTTTTGACTTATATTTGATAGTCTTTTGACTCATGTTTGTTGTGCTTGTTAGTCTTTAGATTTTCGCTTTTTATAAATCTGGTATAATATTTACTTAGATGTTTTATGCTTCAGTTAGTTAGCTTTGTAGTGTAGTTTTGTCCTTACATTCAATATATTTCTTATTTTCTATAGTTCTCTACTGATATGAGAGTAATTTGATGTGCAAAGTTTTGCAAGTAAATGTATAATATTATGTAGGATCTAATAAATCTATATTCTAAATGTTTACTCTAATAGTTGTAATGGTCATGATAGACATTTCTATTTGACATAGTTGATATCAATGTCATAATAGCCATAGCTTCCATAGCTATATATCTTATCATAGCTTTGTAGCTAGCTATGATAGCTATGATAGGACTATATAGCACTCCACTCAAGCTATATAGCTCTATATAGCTCAAAGGGGGTGCTATATAGGCTATGGAGTAAAGGGCAGTTCTATGGCCCTAGGAAATCTATGTAGCCCTGATAGAGCTATATAGCACTTGCACATTTTCCTGATGTATTGCATCATCTCATGAAAACAGCATCAGTCAGCTTGAACAGCATCAGTAAGCACAAAAGATAACAAGGCTATGTTGGAGCATATGACAAACCTGTACAGTAAGGCTATGTAAGGCTATGTGATTGTTTCATGTGATTCTACAATCAAAGAGTCCAGATCGTTCTAGATCTTACCATAATGTTGTCATCTGAGACTAGTATCATTACTACATTTCAACACTCCCACTTAATGGGCTAGTCAAACCATGACTCCCACTAATTCCTACGATGGATCAGACCTATACTTCCACTGAACCGAGTAAGCAAATCATATGGCAAAGACTTAGTCAATGCATCAGAGATGTTATTCCATGACAGAGCATGGTAGCCTCTGTGGATTGGTCAATCACAATGCTTTTCACGACTCCAAGAATGAGTTGCTTTAGAGCACCATATAACATATGAGCAAAGCATGCACGAGCAGTGTCCACCGAGACTGCATCCTTAACTTAACTGCTGTATTAACTGTAGGAGTAGGCTCAATTAGCAGCCAGTGAAAACTGTCTAACTTTTTGCCAATTCTGTAGGTAATGCCAGTGCGTTCTATTGTACACACTCCTAAAGAACATCATAGAAGCACATCAAACTTTTGGTTCAACAGTGTAAGCACCGATATGTACTAGTGTGTAGCTTTAGGTGTATAAAGCACATTGCTAAGCATAACCACAACATGCTTCTCCTCTACTTCCATCCAACCCTTGACCTTGCCAGTACCAAAGTAAGACATCTTCCTAGCAGTGCTGTCGCCGACTGAGATATGGCCGGGACTTTGCATAAGTTCATAATGGTCAAAGTCTAAACAGGTATGTGTGATATGATGGGAACAACCACTGTCTAACATCCAGGACTCTTATCTGACTCCAGGTACCAGGAAACAGCAATAGCATTGGAAGGTGCCGCAACGTCTGAGACCATCGCATTTATAGAGGGTTTACTACTACTCCCTCCACTGTCACCTTTCTTTTTCTGGTCTGCCTGCTTCTTCCTACAGTCCGACTCAAAAGCCTCATCTTTTGACAGTAGTGACACTTGCCTTTCTTCTTTGTCTGTAGTTTCCTAGACAAAGATGCAGTTTGATATTTGACCTGAGTGACAACTGCATCTGCCTTCTTTCCAGCCTCCTAAGCAAGGATTCTGGTGATGAAGTCCTGGGATATGGCTGTGGAGAGGTTGGTGTAGAAATTAAGGGTAATCTCAACAAAGTTCTTATAAGAAGGAGGGAGTGCTTTAAGAATAAAGTAGCCATGCTGAAGATCGCCAATCTTCCAACCAGCAGATTTCAGAACATCATACTCCGAGTTAAAGGAATTGATTTGGTCCTGCATCTTTTCTGATTCTATAAAGTGACGAGAGAGGTAAAGATCAAAGAGGGTGAAGACCTGCCGGCTGGTTGTCCATTATGCCGAAGAGTTTTTTAAGCTCAGTCCAAGCTGTCTCTGCATATGTTTTGTTCTTAATATGATCATAGACGGCACATCAGAAACCTTGACAATTTTTTGATTGACCTGCAGTGTCTGACAGTACTCATGTGAGTCAAATCAGATGCATCAGACAGCATCAGACAACTATTAGTTAACATCAGACAGCATCAGACTCTATCAGACACTGTCAGCTAAATGGACATGTAGATGCTGTCAGAGATGGCTCAGATGCTCTCAGATTTGCAAAAATTTTAAATATCAGAAATTCTGTCATAATATATAATTAGAGATGGACAACTGCTATAGCTAACAATAGGTGTCCACTCTCAAATGTATAAGCTGAATCAGATATGATCATTTGAAAATTGGCTGCAAACAGATCAGACCCTATGAGCTCTATCAGATACTGTCAGACACTGTTAGACACTGCAGGTCAATCAGAAAATTGTCAAGGTTCCTGATGTAGGAACACAGGCCATCTTGAGATAACCAACATCTGAAGAAAGTGTTTCCTACATAGCTATAGTATCAGATTATATGTTCTATAATAGTAGTATAATAGCATCCATAGCTCTATAGAATCACCCTGCTTGGCTATATAGAGCTATGCAAGCTATCATAGCTTCCATAGTTATGAGTGCCTGCTATATAGTGCTATATATTCATGACAGGTAGCTATGGGTGCTATGTAGCTAACATAAGTTTATGTGCTTGCTATGGCTACTATGGTATCTATGTGAGCTTAGGTAGAGCTCACAAAAATAAAGTCAAATCATGATACATAGAGGACCCAGGGACATATAATCATATATTTTGATGTCAATTTGTTTACAGTGTTATTTATATATATAGTACTTCATGCTATGAGAGAGCACGGCAACAGGACACATGCTATGCGAGATGAAGCCGCATTGTCGCGACAGGATGTGTACATTAGCACGGAATGGCGTGCAGGCATACAGGCATAGGGCGGAACATGGGATACAGCCACATGGCTGTGGAACGGTGCAGGCACGTCGACGTGGCAGGATGCAGGTGCATGCCTGCAGAATGGCCGGACGTAGGCATGTTGACATTGGAAGTGCTCATGCGATGTGATACACTGGTGCAAGGGTGGCATACGGTCACATCCACGCAGAACAGCAGGATGCAGATGGTGGCGCGGGCGGTGCAGCGGTGTGGGACACTGACGGGATGGGGCACGCTGGCGCTGGTGCAGAACAGCAGGGAGCAGGCACGTAGGTATAGGCACGGGTGCGCGTCCACGTAGCGAGGGACGGGAGCAATCAGACGTGCAGGTGCAGATGCAGGAGGGCAGGGTATGGGCGCATAAGCACAGAACGACGGCTGGATGGGGTGCTGATACAACAGAATGGGGCGCTGACGCGACGAGGTGTGTAAGCGAGGCGAGGCGCGTGCACGTTGACACAGAGGGGCATGGACACAGTCAGTGTTTGGCATAGAGGGGCATGGACACAGGTGCATTGGCACGGAGGGGGCACAGACGCAGGCGCATTGGCGAAAGGTAGTGATGCACGCAATGCAGCGACTGCATAGTTGTGCAGCCCACATGCTGGCACTTGGCGCAGCAGAGTGCGAACCCAGACGAAGTTGCGAGGCTTGTGCATGTGTGCATGCGTGCGTGCACTGGCATGCGTGGCCCCGCGCCCGTATGTGCATGTGCGGCGAAGGGCCTGCAGCTGCAGGCAGACCCTTGCCTGGCCTCATGCCTGTGCATATGGGTCATACGTGTAGATACACGGACGTCAACAGGGCCATACATGGCCTCGCGTATGCACGGGCAGGCACAGGCATCAGGGCAAATGAGCGAGCAAGAGGGCAAGAGGGCAAGAGGGCAAGAGGGCGATCTGGGAGCAGGCGACGTGCCGGTGTAGAGACAGCGGGGTAGTGCAAAGATGGCAGCAGTAGGGAAAAAGGGATGGCGGGAGGCGAGGGCAGATGAACGAATGAATGAAAACAAGAGTGTTGCTCAAAGACAAGCGACACTCTCTTTATTAGTATGAGAACGATGAGAGATCTTTTTTTACTTACTTTACAACCCTCCCTTCTATTAAAGCCCCACTGACCTTCCTAATTGATGAAAAAATGAAGAAAAGAGGCAGGAAGACGAAAGACATGCAGAGGAGGGAATATGAACGAGTCGAAGGCATGAGTTGAAGTCGACACATTTGAGTGTTTCAGCCACCAAATGCGCGAGACTGATTCTCGGGCCACAACAATTCGAATAAAATCGTGTTTGATCTGAAAAAAACAGAGACAGTACAAACGAACAATTTAAACATAATGAATGAGCTACATATCGAATTACTCTATCCTATAATCCTACGCAGCAGAGTTAATATAGTCAAGTCTGCCAAATTAGCCTCTGACGTGACGCTCGGCAGCGCTAATTTGTGGCTCCGCCGGGTAGACCCGGGCTCCTCTATTTAACGTGCACACGACGCGCATCTTCTTTCTCTCTTTAACCACCACAACCTACTGTTATGTCGTCTTCCTCGACGTCGTTCCTCGTTGTCCTCATTCCTCTTGCCGTCATTGTCGTTTTTCTTGCCATCGTCGTCTGCGTAGTCCTTGTTCATCATTATTAAGGTAAGCATTCTTATTATCTTTGTTACTTTTTTATGCTAATGTCTTGTGTATTCTTTTAGTATAGGGTATTGCATTTTTGTTTTTTCAATGTTTCAGGTATGTTCTTATTTATAATAGTCTTGAATGCTTGTTGACTTGCTTTTGTTACCCTTAGATTTTGCTTTTGTAGTATTTTTATGGTGTGTTTGTCATTTCTCTTTTGTATTGGTTTGACTAATGTTATCTTTGCTCAGGGTAGGCTCTTATTATAGTTTTTGATGTAATATTGTAGTATAGTGTTAATGTGTTACTTATGTCAATAAAATTGAGTTTTATCTTACATAAATTTTGTGATCTTTTGTAATTAGTAAAATAAAATAAAATAAAATGCTCAAATACCAATGAATAAATATATATTGAGCCTTTTACTGCTATATATTAGATGTCTGTTTTGATAGCTGTTATAAAATATCATAGGCATACTTTATCACTAGAGCTTATATTAGTGACATAGTTTTCATAGGTTGTATAGCTGCATATCCTATTATAGCTTCATAGACAGCTTCAATGACTCCCACAGCTCTCATAGCACTATATAGTAACCCCCTTATCTATGTGGGAGATGTGTAATAGACGATGAGAGTCTTGTTACGACTGGAGAGTCACTATCGACGGTCAGCGGGTGAGTACAGGACAGAGGTGTCATAGACCTCCTTAGGATCGGGCTAAGAGGGTCATCGAGGACTCCTCGACGACGAGAAGATGCTTATGAGCGACCCCCAAGACGGTCGACGATGAGAATTTCTCGTGGTCAAGTGTCGAGAAGGGAGTGAAGAGAGAAAGAAGCTCGCGTCCATGAGCCACATCAAGTCTTCTGAGCTTACCTTAAGCGGACGGCGTCAATCACGCCTCGAGCGCCCAGGGCGTTAGACGCATGGCATATCAAGAGCAAAGGACAAGAGAGGCGGGGCCCAACTATTCGGGCAATTGACATCGGGCGAGAGAGAGAGAGAGAGAAACAGAGACAAGAGACAGTAAGATGAGAGTTCGTATTGAAGATCATCTGTATGACAAGTTCCTCTACTTTATATATATTTACCCCTCCTCGCTTGGTCGTCATGCAGCTCCTGCAGACCATCCTCATCTGGGCGCTCATGATTCCTTCCTCGTTCTGGCCGGGCCGTGCTGTCACATCTTGAGTCTCCTTCCTAATGCGGACCCTCTATCACAAAGCCCCCCCAGACTCAAGGTGCGGTAGAACTACCGGGCAAGATGAGTAGATAGAATAATTGGAGGGCGGCGTTGGCAGCAATAATTTCCGAGGCGCAGCGGAGTGAACCGTGATTGGCATACACACAGCATAGTGGATGGAATAGTGAATTGCGCATGTGCACGCACCATTCGACATGGGTCAGGGGCCCACCTCTAGCCCACAGATGAGAAAAATTCCATTGAAACCAGGCTTCGGCCTGTTCATTCCATTCCCCAGTCCATAGAGAAGCCGCTTCAAATTGCGCGAGTTCGGGCCAAAGGCTACGGCCGCTGACGGAGCCAACCAGGATACGAGATTCTGTGTTGGACGGCCGATCGCCAATGACGAGGTGGGGAACTGGATGAAAATCGCCTTGGCGGAACACCATGGAGGAGGAGGAGGGCCCGTAGAGGGCATCACGGACGATATTAGGCCCACCGTACTCGATGGCACGACGCCAGGCAAGGCTGCCCTGCAGGATGAATTGACGCACGTAGGAATGAGCGAGGATGGTGTGAATGGTGTTTTTCCATGCCACAAACAGGGGAGCAGGGGTGGCGGGCCTGCTATATTGGAACCAATTGCCCATGGAGTAGGCAGGCTGGAGGTACTCTGGCATGAGGTTGGCCAGCACACTAGGGGTAAAGGAGGCCACGGCGTGACGCCACGTAAAAGACACCCTGCGTTGGACTAGCCACGGTATGAGCTCAGCATAGGTCGTGTGTAGATACCACTCGCGCCATGCTGCAGCTCGGATGACGCCACGGGCATCGAGGAATAGGTATCCGTCAGAGTTGACGAGGTCGACACTAGGGAGGTGGAGTGGCACCGGGGGCGAGGAAGATGATAGGGCCAGTGGCACGTCGGGTGAGACAGAGGCAAGAATTTCTGCGATAGTGGCATGCAGCAGCACGGAGACCATGATGGGTGGGGCAAATGCAGAGACAGGCGGTGGCGGCAGCGGTGGGTTGGTGGCAGATGATGCAGCGGGCGGTACTGGTGCTGGCGGCGTGGCAGGTGGCAGAGCAGCTGGGAGCTCCGCGGATTCCGCGGAGGGGCCACTGACATCTGAGAGACGTAAGAGCAGGGCCAGAGGCAGGCTGTCAACTGTGGAGAGGCGCTGCAGGAGGGGGACTGAGCTTGTGGCGGGGGTGTCAGGCCCGCACGAGGAGGCAGAAGGAGCCAATTTCTGGGAGGATTCCTCCAAGATGCGGAAAAGGAGCGAGTCGGACAACCGGTCGGACAGACTCTTGGCGGGCGTGTGGGGAGCAGAATGTGCTAGGGAGCGAGATGCTCCGCACATTCACCGGGGGCTCGGACTCCGTCGGAAACGGGAGGCAGGACAGTGTCCCTGGTAAGGGGATGGTGAGCGCCTGCTCCCCCGTGGTTGGCTGCGCCAAGAAGAGGATGAGGCCGAGCGACGAGAGCACTTTTGCCAGCATGAGAGGTTGCTGCTGGAGTAAGATGGACAGTAGGAGCTACCCGAGGCCGGCTGCATGGACGATGAACCTGAAGAGGATTTGCCGTGGGGTGCTGCGGCAGCGCGATCCTGTTGATGGCGTGCCATGGCGCAAGAGGCAGCTGCGGCCATCGCGAGGGCTTCAGCCTCGGCAGTGTCGTCAATGGCCATGTCCATGGAAGGAGATGGGCACGAGCCTAGGGAGACGTTGTCCGCCGGGCTCATTGTGCACGCTTTGCCTTTGCCTTTAGAGGACGGGGGCGGCGGAGATGATGGGGCAGGAGTAGGGGACGAGGCGCGCATGAGACTGTCGACTCAGGCAGGCATCAAGGAGCCATGTGGGGGTGTGGGCGGAGTTGGTCCCATAAAAATGTCCTGCTTGTCGTGATGAATAGGCAGCAGCTCAGAAGTAGTAGGGACAGGATCCGGGGTGGGGGCGTGAGTTGTCGGAGGTGAAGGGGGTGGAGGGTCGAAGACAGCCAGAGCATGAACAGAGTACTGCGCGGGACCCACGAACAGCGCAGAGGCTTTCGTGGATGCCACAGGGCCTTGCAGTGGCCCGGGTATGATGTTAGAGCTGTGCGGGAAGTCGGCCGTATCATCATTGTCAGAGTCTGAGATGCTGGAGAATCTGAGCTCCTCTGGGAGTTCTCCCATGATGATGACACATTGACCCTTAATAGGGTAATCCCAGTAGAAGACGCTGCTCCCTATGAGCTTGTTGTTTTGGACAGACTGCCAGTTGTAAAATATTTATCCCTCCGTGTCGTCGTGCATGAAGTATGAAATAAAGGACCATTTGAATTGGCGCGGAGGCTGCCCGGAATTGACGGCGCTAGAAACATGACCATTGGGTCCCGCGGCAAAAGCACGCGCAGAATCCGGAGATGTGGGCGACACTGCGGACCGATGCTCCTGAGGCACTGAGGTGGATGTGGATGCTGTCGTCAGACTAGGAGCAGGAGCAGCGGTCATGGGGGCATTGTGTTGCACTTGATGCTCGCGGCATCGAGCCCATGCCCTGGCTTGCACTTCTGTGCAGTGGGCGCGAAGGTGAGTGCTGTCCCAATCCCGTGGCTCATGCTGTGAAGGGTCAAGGCAGGCAACACTTGGCAGGTCGGCCGCAGCCGCATCCCAAAGGTATGCCACAGGGACTCGATGCACGAGGAGTCGGTCAATGTTGGGTAGGTGGGAGAGTCCTACTACCGGGTCAAGGAAGGTACCGACATTGGGCAGGTTGAGCCAAGGCATGCCGCGAACGACCGTTCTCCAATTTTTGGGCACGGGCATGAGGTCGGGGTAGTTTGGAGGGGAGTGTGCTAGCATCCACCGCAAGAAGCCCCACCATTCCAAGTACGCACCCCAAGCTCGCCAGAGAAAAAGACGGAGCTCATTGGCAGACCTGGCATGCGGGGAAGGTAGGTACGGATCTATGTCCATGGGAAAATGGCAAACCCCAAAGCCATGGGCTATGGTCAAGGCAATACTTCGCACATTGAGATAATTCTGCCAAATAGTGGCCCATGCCGCATCGTCAAGAACTGAGCCTTCCCCTTGAGGATTGCCTCGGAGGAGGTTGAGGTCACCGGTGTGGAACTAGGCCCAGTGCCCACAGATGCACTCGTCGAAGGCCGGTCGATACGGGAGCCACGGCAAGGTATTGTCGTACCAGACAGGAAAGACCGCATGGTTGGGTGCATGTGTGTAGGGTGGCAAGATATAGCGGCCTGACACACTTCGAAGGTTGGACAGCAGAGGCCCGACGTTGTGGTGTGGGTGGGGTTCAAAATTGCCTAAGGACACCCATGTACGCGCTCCGTCGATCGTAGTCCAGGCGCTGATGACTTGCCGTTCCACTGAAACGAATTGTTCGTGGGCGCGCAACACTTCCCATGTCCCCAGCGTAGTGCCTTCATTGATACAGTCGGACAAGGCCGCCAGTGGGGGTAGCAAGGTAGATGACGAGGGTGCAGATGCCGCGCTCCGAGGCTGATAATTGCGAAGATTGTTAAAAGACATGTGGGCAAATGAAGCACAACTGAAAAGAAGAAAGAGGAGAGAATCGACGAGGATACCTCATCGATGAAGAGGAAGAGTAAGAGGTTGAAGAAGCCACGAGCATTAGGCGAGACCCTTAAATAAGCGGGGATCGAATTTTTGGAGAGATCTGTCTGAGCGGTCCAAGCCGTGCTGCTCGAGTGCTGATCCTTGCAAGGATCCTTGCTTGAGAGCAGGAAGACAGGCCCTACAGGTTATGAAGAGCCTTGTAAGGGAATAATATATGAGGGGCATTCCGCAGGTCTTGCACAGTAAGCCACAGGTTGTATTGCAGCGAATATCCAACCCAACGGACTAAGAACTCCGTACGACCCGATCATTTGTTGAAGCGATGGGCAATGATTCGATCGACCTGGTATTCTTCCGACGCGAGCTGATGAAGGCGCATGTCAGGGAGAATGGCTCGGATGCCATGCCATTCATCTGACCGAATGTAGGGTCAGAGGTGTTCCAGGTTAAAGACATTAGAACCGGAGTACTTGTCTGGGAGTTGAAGTTGGTACACTTTCGGATTGATGCACTCGAGCACGGGAAAGGGTCCAATGGCACGCTGGGTAAGTTTGAAGCCTTCACCCTTAGACTCGGACCATTTCAAGGAGTGAGGGTTGACTAGGACTAAGTCGCCCACTTGGAAGGCTAAGGGTTTATGTTTCTGGTTGTAAGCCTCGGCTTGCTTGACTTAGGCCATGGTGATGGCAGTGTGAGCACTCTTGCGATGGAAGCATAGGGCATCAACAAACTCACCAGCATTCTTGTAGATCAGTACTGCTTGAGGGCTCAGAGCCTCTGACTCTGCCAGGAAGTCGAGCGTCTCTTTGGGTTTGTAGCCATATAGAACCTCGAAAGGGCTTAACCCTGTGGACGTGTGTGAGGTTGCGTTGTACGCGTGCTTGAGCAGGGGCAGCCACTCTGCCCACGTAGATTTGTCCTCAGCGACATATGCCCTCAGCATCATTTCTACTCGTCAATTAATGATCTCTGTCTGACCATCGTGCTGAGGGTGATGCAATGAGGAGAGCGACATGCGGGTCCTGAGGAATTTGGCAACTGTGTTCCAGAAGTCGGACGTCCAACGTGGATCACAGTCCGTGATGATATTGTCGGGAATTCCAAAGTGGCAGACAACATTCTTCACGAATAAAGTAGCAAATCCTTCGGCATCGAGGCCCGTCGTAGTGGAAATAAACTGAGCATGTTTGCTGAGTCAGTCCACGAAAACTATGATCACGTTGAAATCTGCAGACCAGGTGAGTCCCGCTATCATGTCCATGGATATAGACTTGTAAGGTCGTCGAGGAATCGGATTCGGGATTAACATGCCGTACTTCCCGAAGTGTGCATTCTTGATCTTCTGGCAGACGTCGCAAGAAGCACAGAAGATTTTAATGTCCTTATGCATTCTGGGCCAGAAGAACTTTCCACTGAGGATTGCCCACAGCTTTTTGGGACCGGCATGCGCAGATTCAAAGGCGTTTTCATGGGCTTGAATTATGATATTGCTGTGGACCGATTCAGGAACACACAGCCTCGGCTGGAAGTCCGCATCCCAGAAGAATAAAAGTCCTTCTTGATCCCTGAAATACCTAGCTCCTGGAATCCAGGAGCCACGAGATTCCTTCGCGGCCGACCAATGCCAGGCTAAAGAAGGCTTTTTCTTATATCCTTCCACGATTTGTCGTCAATACTCTTTTGATGCATGAACTAAGATAGTCAGAGGAGGGTGTGAACTTTCCCAGTTTGCCTGTATATCGTAAGGCCCCAAGGATTCCTCAGGGATAAGCAAAGGTGAATCCGATAGGAATGGCTTCGGCAATCCTCTGGATTCACAGGCTTGCTTGAGACGCCGACTCTTTGAAGAACGTGGATGGTGGGAAGGTGCCTGAGGAACTTGTGGCATTGTCGTCTGAAGCGACGGTCCCCCCTCACCTGGTGGCTGGAGATCAGGAGCTAGGAGGCAGACGGCTCGACGAGTGAGAACGGCATCTGAGAAAATCTAAATCTACATAGCCACCACTGAGAAATACATAAGCTATATGGCCTATATATGTGTTTATCCTTACAATATAGATCTATATAGTACCAGGCATCAGATATATAGTGCTATATAGCTGGGTTAGTTGACTATATAGGCTATATGGTCCTACTGGTCCTCTATGTAGGCTATGTTAGTTATATATTCTATATAAGTTATATCAGACATATACCTTCAACTTTATGATCTATTCTATGCCTTCAATTTTTACTACAATAACACTTTTTTGATGTCAGTTTTTTTTATTCAATAAAGTATCTACAATTTTTTTACTACATGATTGACAGTGGCAGAGCGGCACACATGGCAGTGCTGACGTGTGGCATGTGACACCTGGGGTGGGGCATGGCGCTGTTGCTGGCACGGGGCGCTCGCATGCACTGGCGAGACGCAGTGCCTGGGATGCGGGGCCTAGTGCCGTTGACGCGCCGCACCGTAGGCGGCAGCATGCCGCTGCTGCTGCACAACGTTGGCGGAGCTGGCGCCATTGCTGGTGCATGGTGCAGCACGACGGGCATGCAGGGCCTGGTGCCATTGGCATGGCACGGCATGGGCAGGGCCTGGCGCCATTGGCGTGGGCGAGGCATGGCACAGTTGGCATGGCGCAGTGCTGCCGCTGTGTCGTTGGCGGCGCTGGCACCATTGCTGGCACGTGGCATGGCGCAACGGGCATGCAGGGCCTGGCACCATTGGCGCGCTGTGGCGTGGGCAGCAGCGTGGGCACATCAGAAAAATATGCAGGTCCTACATAGCTCTACATACCTTATATAGAAGTCATAGGTCCATAGCACCTCCCTTTACTACATAGCCCTGATAGCCCAAAGGAAGTGCTATGGAGTGCTATAGAGCTGAAGGGGGGTGCTATGGACTGCTATCATAGCTATCATAGCTGACTATAAAGCTATCATAGGGTGGTTGGTTATCACATCTATTGGAGCTATTAAAACTATGTTATCTACTTATGCTACACTCAATATGTAGACTTAGCATATCTATCAGTGCAATAGAATCTATCAAAACTATTAGTTTCATGGCCTAGCTATGTAGTAAATATTACATTCAATCTACAAATTGCAGATATATGTATAATTCCAAAAAGAACTGATCAATTTGGATTATATTGAATCAATAACATTGACTACAACATTTGTTAAACTATTATAATCTATTACAGCACTTCATAATCAACTACAATAATATGCACAAACAACCTAAAAAGGTAACAAGTCAATAAAAATAACTACTAAATACCTAAGTAACAACTTAATCCAAAAAGCGAAAATCTTTAAAATATGAGAAAACAAAGATAACCAAGACAATAGATGATCAACATACCTGAACTTAAGAAAGATAAAAAAAAAAAACTTAACAGAGACCACATTAAACAAAGAACATAAAACATTAATAATATAAGTCAGCATACCTTAGAGATAATAGACCAAAGGAACAACAACGGGCAAAGAAGCGACGACGACGAGCAAAGAAGGAACGACGACGAGCAGATGAGGAACAACAGCGAGCAAAGGACAACGACAGCGCTGACGACGCCGACGTGGCAAGAGATGGTGGGGGTTGGAGAGCAAAAGGTAACGCGCGTCGTACAAGCCTTATATACAAATCCCGGGCGAAGCCGAGATTCGTGGCTGCCAGGCGTTGCCGAGCACCACGTCAGAGACTAAGTATTATATTTCAATATGTTAACCTTGCTGCCCAGTAGTATATCGCATGCTTGCTACAAAGATGGCTCATGTATTGTACTGAGATGCACAATATATAGCTCTCGTCTTTTTTTTTGTATTTTTTGCTGTTTTATTTGATTTGTTGTGCCTCTTCGCGCATTCGGTGGCTGAAGCCCCGAGTTAATGCGTCGAGACCTCCATTATCAGCCACTTTCCCTCACTCTCCCTTGTTCTCCTCCCTCCTCCCTCCCTTCCTCGCTTTTTTCTTCTTCTCTGTCGACTTTCAACACAGCCAGGGTGGATTAGTAGCTGGAGAAGGGGCTGTAGGTAAGTAAAAAGAAGGTTTCTTACCATGTTTTCGTACTAATGAAGGGTGTCACTCAAAAACGAGCGACACTCATTCTTTCGACACCTCCACGCCTCCCATCGCCTGTCCCATCTCCCTGTCCCTCCCTTCGGCCTCAGTCACTCCCTCCACCTTCCCAACAACGCCGGCAACATCCCCGGTTGCCTGCGCGTGCAACCTCAACACCCGCGCCCCGTATGCCATGACCCCCACGCCCCCCGGTCCCTTTCGCACACGCGGCCATGCACTACACATGTCCACCGTGACGCACCGTCCGCGCGCCGTCATCGACCTGCGCGTGCCACCCACATCACTGCCCATGCCCTCGACGTCCCCGCGTACGTGCGCAGTAGAGTCCCGTTGCCGTGCCACGGCAACGGGACTCGGATGTCTTCTCTTCGCGCTCGTCGGTCTCCAAGCAACCCATCCGACCCCATCCACACTCCCGCTATGTCGACAGCGCAGTGAATGGCCCAGCCCGCAAGACCTACCCGCATGCTCGCCGTACTCGCCACAGCGCCGCACGCTCGCACAATGCCCACGCCCTTGCCCCATGCTTCGGAAACGCACGCAGCGCCTTGAACATGTGTGCGCATGGCCTCAGCAACTGTGCACGCACGCAACAGCATGGACACGCACCCGCGTGTGGCCCTGCTGCCTGTGCACGGCCATGCGCGGTCTTGACGGTGCAAGCATGAGCGCGGACGGCCCTAACAGGCCTTCCCGTCCTCCGCGCCGCGTCTACGTGCTCCGCGCAGTCTCCTCGCCCTCCTCACCGCATCCCTACCCTCCTCGCCGCCTCCCCGCGCTCTGTGGCGCCTGTGCGCCCTCTGCGCCGTGTCTGCGTGCTCTGCGCAGCCTCCTCGCCCTCCTCGCCACATCCCTGCCCTCCTCACTGCCTTCCCACGCTTTGCGGCACCTGTGCGCCCTTCGCGCGGGCTCTGCGGTGCCTCCCCGCCCTCTGCTTGCTCTGTGGCGTGTCCCCGCCCTCTGCATTGCACCTGCGCATTCCCCGCGCCATCCGCGCTGCCATCGTGCCATGGTGCCTCACCAGTGCGCTCCTTGCCGTGCGCGTGCGCTTCCCGCCGCTTCTATGCACCCACCGCTGCTTCTGTGTGCCCACCGCTGCATCTGCACCCTCCGCGCCGCATCCACGCGCTCTGTGCATTGTCTGTACTGTCTCTGCCTTCCACTTGATTTTGTTTTTTTCACATGTAGTTATTGTAGGATTGCTTGTACTAATACTGACTCAAATATAATAAAATTCAAAATTTGACTTCTGATTATGGAATCCATTATACCTGACAGAGGCCTGATAGAATCCATAGCAAGCCTATGATACTACATAGCTATGATAGTAATGGCTCACAGGTACATAGGTCTATATACCTTTGACCTGCTGCTATGAAGGCTATGATAATGTCCATAGCTCTGCATAGGTGCAAGGGTGGCTACATAGATCCCATAGCACTATGTTAGGACATATACTTTAGTACTGAGCTATATAAATTTCCAATTTTCCTGATGCAATGACAGGGCACATTGGTGCAGTGCGGAGGGTATTGGCACAGCACGGAGGGCATTGGCAGGGCGCGGAGGGCATTGACGGCATGCTGGCGGGCATGCCAAGGCATGGGGTGCGTTAGTGTAGTGTGGGAGGCATTGGCAGGGCGCGGGGGCCGTGTGGGAGGCGCCGGGCTGGGGCGAGCACATGCTCGACATGGCAGGCCTGCACACGGGTGGTGCGAGGCCTTGGGTATGTACAAATGGGGCGCGGAGGGGGTACAAACATCATCTGAAAAATCTGAATTTTATATAGCTGCCAGCCAGTGCTATGCCTGGTTTCATAGTGCTATGACTTCTATGTAGTTTGGCCACACAGCTATACAGGACTATGGTAGCTATGGTAGCTATCATAGTCATAGGTGATGGGTATGTAGCATTACATAGTAATAGGACACTACTATGCCTGCTATGTAACTTATGTATATTTAGTTTCCCTCTATGTATGCTATGGATGCTATGGATGCTATGTTCCATACAGAGCTTCATAAGGTAGCTATGGACATTCAAGCTACTATAACATCTCCAGTTGATATAGAGCCTATGATTTCGAGCATTATAATGTATTACAACAGTAAGATAGTAATTACATGAGATAGCACTGCTACAGTATACTACATATGAAGTACGGTGGTGCGAGACTGGTACGTGTGCGGTGTGAGATGAGCGCGGGACGGGGAGACAGGCGATGGGTGCGAGCGCCAGCACACGGGCGCAGGACGGGTGCGAGTGCAGCGGGTGGGTGGGGTGTTGCGTTTGTGGGCACAGATGTGGCCCATGCCCGTGCGCATTGGCCATGTCGTTGACGGGTTTCCTGCCTCGTCAACAGGCTGCCCGCATCGCTGATGGGCTGCCCATGTCGTCGATAGGCTGCCCACATTGTTGACACATCAGGAAAATTGGAAATCTATATAGCTCAGTACTAAAGTATGTGTTCTAACATAGTGCTATGGAGTCTATGTAGCCACCCTTGCACCTATGCAGAGCTATGGACATTATCATAGCCCTCATAGCAGCAGGTCAAAGGTATATAGACCTATCTACCTGTGAGCCATTACTACCATAGCTATGTAGCATCATAGGCCTGCTATGGATTCTATCATGCCTATGTCAGGTATGGTGGACTCCATAATCAGAAGTCAAATATATATATATATTATTATATCCAAGTCATTATTATTACAACAAATCCTATAATAATTACATATGCCCAAAAATGAAATCAGGTGGAGGGCATGGATGGCACAGATGCAGTACAGAGCACATGCATGTAGCACCGAGGGCGCAGATATGGCGCAGGGCACGTAAAAGTGGCAGGGAGCGTACTAGCGGGGCACAGATGGCGCGGGGATTGCGGTGCTGAGGGCGGGAGAGGCGGCAGTGCACGCTCGGCGCCGAGCGTGCAGACATGGCGCCGAGCGTGCAGACACAGTGCCAAGCGCAGAGAGGCGCGGCGCCGAGGGCAGAAAGACACGGCGCCAAGGGCGGAGAGATGCGGCGCCGAGGGCGAGGAGATGCGGCGCCGGCACGCAGACGCGGCGCTGAGCACGTAGACACAGCGAGGAGGGCATTGATGCGGCGCGGAGGGCATTGATGCAGCGCGGAGGGCGCAGGCGAAGCACGGAGGGTGGAAAGGCGGTGCGGAGCGGGCGGAGGCCTGTTAGGGCCGTCCACACTCGTGCTTGCGCTGTCAAGACCGCTCATGACCATGCATGGGCAGCCGGGACTTGGTACGTGCATGGCTGTTGAGGCCGTGCGCACGCATAGGTTGCACATGCATGTCCGAGGCGTGGAGCACGGGCGCGGGCGTTGCGCGAGCCAGTGAGTACGGCGAGCACGCGGGGCGTGGGTCTTGCGGGCTGGGCTCAATACAGCAGGGGTGTGCAGGGGGTCGATGGGGTGTTTGAGGCCCGGTGAGCACGAAGGAAAAACATCCGAGTCCCATTGCCACGGCAACGGGACTCTACGACGCACATATGCGCAGACGTCTGGGGCACGGGCGATGATGTAGCCCGTGCGCACATGTCGTTGGCTACGGGTAGGCGACGTGCAATGGCACGCGTGCATGGCCTGTGCCCGTGTGCGGAAAGTGGGAGCCGGGGGCTTGTGTCATTGAGGTCCGGGCCGACGTGATGGGGAGGGAGTGCGGACGGGACGGCGGGAACGGGAAGAGGCCAACGAGGGCCACAACTTGAAAGACGAAGGAAAGAACGAGAGTATCGCTCATTTAAAAACAAGCGATACTCTCTTAGTTAGCACGAGGAGGCACAATGAAAGTTTTTGTTGCTTACCTGTTCCCTTTTTGCTTCCTAGCAAACCCTTCTGGCCCTCCAAAGAAACGAAAAAGGAACGAGAGGAGACATGTACAGAGGAGGGAGGGGAGTGAGGAAACAGTGTGACTCTGAGGGCAAGAGATCGAACAAAGTATTCAACGCACGTTCAGGACTTCAGCCACCGAATGCACATTCGAACCTTTTGAGGCCCAACAAATCAAAACAAATGCTAGAAATTCCAAGAAAAACAGAAGGACTACTGACTAGTGATAGCAATAGATTAAATGAGAATAGTATGTATCTAATGAAATCTACGTTTATGTGTATCGTGTGTAACGTAGTCGCGTCTGGCGCCCAGTCTCTGACGCAGCGCTCGGCAATGCCCGGGAGCCGCGAATCTCGGCTTCGCCCAGGATTTGTATTTATATAAGGCTCACGCAACGCGCTTTGCTTCTTGCTCTCCAACCCCCACCATCTCTTGCCACGTCGGTGCCGTCAGCGCTGTCATTGTCCTTTGCTCGCTGTTCCTCGTCTGCTCGTTGCCATTCCTTCTTTGCTCGTCATCGTTCCTTCTTTACTCGTCATCGTTGCTTCTTTGCCCATCGTTGTTCCTTTGCTCTATCATCTCTAAGGTGTGCTGACTCTATTATTAATGTTTTATGTTCTTTGCTTAATGTTGTCTCCTGTTAAGTTTTTTTATTTTTATCTTTCTCAAGTTCAGGTATGTTGATCATCTATTGTCTTGGCTATCTTTGTTATCTCATATGTTTGATTTATAGATTTTCGCTTTTTGGGTTAAGTTGTTACTTAGGTATTTAGTAGTCCTTTCTTATTGACTTGTATTTTTTTAGGTTATCTATGCATATTATTGTAGTTGATTATGGAGAGTTGTAATAGATCATAATAGTTTAATTAATGTTGTAGTAGATGTCATTGATTCAATATAATCTAAATTGATCAGTTCTTTTTGGGATTATGCATATATTTGCAATTTGTAGATTAAATATAATATCTACTACATAGCTAGGCCATGAAACTGATAGTTTTGATAGATTCTATTGCTCTGATAGATATGCTAAGTCTACATATTGAGTGTAGCATAAGTAGATAACATAGTCCCAATAGCTCCAATAGATGTGATAGCCAAATACGCTATAATAGCTTCATAGTCAGCTATGATAGCTATGATAGCAGTTCATAGCACCCCCCTTCAGCTCTATAGCACTCCATAGCACCTCCTTTGGGCTATCAGGGCTATGTAGTAAAGGGAGGTGCTATCAACCTATGACTTCTATATAAGGTATGTAGAGCTATGTAGGACCTGCATATTTTTCTGATGCGGGCTGCCCATGTCGTCCATGGGCAGCCCACATCATCGAGCGTCGTCCACGGACAGCTCGCGTCATCGATACGTCGTTCCACAGGACGCCCGCGCCATCGATGGGCTGCCTGCATTGTCCACGGGCAGCCCGCGTCGTGGACAACACTCGTCCACAGACAGCCTGCGTCGTCGACATGTCATCCATGGGACGCGCCGTCGATGGGCTGCCTGCATTGTTGATGGGCTGCCTGCGTCGTTGATAGGCTGCCTGCACCGTCGACGGGACGGACAGCGTCTGCGGGCTGCGGCTGGCTGCATCATCTGTGGGCTGCTCGTGTCATCGACGGGCTGCCTGTGCCATCCACGGGCTGCCTGCCCCCGAACGGGCTGTCCGCGTCATCAACGGGCTGCTTGCGCCATCGATGGGCTGCCTGCGCTGTCGACAACATGGGCAGCGCCCACAGGCTGTGGCTGGCTGCGTCGTCCGTGGGCTGCCTGGGTCATCAACGGGCTGCCCGTGTCATCCATGTGCTGCTCATGTCGTCTGCGGGCTGCCCATGTCGTTGATGAGCTGTGGGTGTTGTGCGCTGGCTGCCCGTGTCATGGGCGGGACGGATGGAGTGGGCTGCGGGTGTCATCGATGGGCACGGAGGGTGCGCGAGAACGGGGCGGCAAGGCATTGGAAGGGGAATGGTGTGGGTTGGCAAGAAGAAATGAGAAACGAGAGTACCACTCGTCGGCGAGTGGTACTCTCGAGATCAGTACAACATACACAAAATAGAAGTTGTTTTTTACTTACCTAGGCCTGTGAGCCCTCACTAGATCTTGCAACCTGGAAAGTCGTCGAAGACGATGGAAGAAAAGATGGGGAAGGAGAGATGGAATTCGAAGGGGGAGTTGGTAAGTAGGGAGAGGAGACGAACGATGACGCGACTTCGGTGCTCCAGCCACTGAACGTGCGAAGTTACAATCAACGATGCACAACAAATCAAATAAAATTATAGAATTTCAGGGAAAAAAGGCCTGTATGTAGATTAATCAGTAGAATGTATTCTATGAGCTTGACTTCTAGCTAATGTATTGTAAACTACTAGGCAGCAAAGACAAGATAACGAAGTCTGCGGTCTAGCCTCTGTCGCGACGCTCGGCAGCGCCCGGCCCGGACATATTTGTGGCTCCACTGGCAATCCTATTTAAGGTGCGCGCAACGCGCGTCGTCTCTTTCTCTCTCTTACCACTACCATCCCTTGCGTCTTCGACCTCTCGTCCCCTCTGACTCTGATCCTTGACCGAGATACTTGTGTATGATATATCAGTCTCATCTTGTCATTGATCTTATGTTACAACTAACTTGTATTTCCTTGTTAGATTTTCGCTTTTTTGTTATGTTGGTGAGTATTTGTTGTATAGTCCTATTATGTTATCCTTGTTGACTTGTATATGTTTTTTGTTAGATTTTCGCTTTTTTCTAGTGTTGGTGCTTTGGTGCTATAGTCTTGTATGTTGTCACTGATGTTTATATCTTGTTAGATTAGATATGGTGCATGTTTAGTTTAGTTATGTAGTACACTACAAATTTGTATTGGTTTTGAATATAATGTTTACAACTTGAATTGTCTTGCTGTTTGATTTTCATAAATTTTACAAGAGTGATTTAATGATAAAGTGGAGGTTTTTTTTTTGAAATTTGCTTATAGGTAGAGTAGACATTATAGTTTAAAAATAAGTTATGTAGTTGTTATATTCTATGTAAATTAGATAGATAGACTTGGTCTATCTATTGAATATAGCATATATCAATAACATAGTTCTGATAGCATTGATAGCTAGGCATACTATGGTAGTTGCATAGTCAGCTATCATAGCTCTTCATAGCATCACCCTTTAGCTCCATAGCACTCCATAGCACTCCATAGCACTCCCCTTTGGCTATGGGGGCTATACAATAAAGGGCGATACTATAAAGCTATGAAATCTATGTAGACTTTATAGAGCTATGTATCACTGGCAAATTTTTCAGATGGTGCTGTGGGGGGTGTGGACGAGGCGCAGAGGGCATTGGCAATGCAGTGCGCCTGCGTGCAAGGCGTAGGGCTGCGGTGGGCCCGTGTACGATGTGGCATGGGAGGTGCGGGGGGTGTGGGGCACGTATGTGACGCGGCAGGCTTGCGTACGAGGCGCGGTGGTCGTGCACAGCACGTCGGATGGTCGTCCACGACATGCTTGCACTGGCGTGCCCGTTGCAGTGTGTTGCCAATGCACAACGGTGGCCGTCGTCATTTGAAGGTGGTGGGCTGGATGCGGGTTGCTGGTGACGTGGCGCGGAGGTCGGGGCAAAAGAGGAGAGAGAAGGAATTCGAGAGTATCGCTCGAATGAGCAATACTCTCAATGTTAACATGAATATACATAATAGAAGTTTTTTTTACATACCTTGGATGCTCTCTGCATCCTTCTAACCCTCTTCAATGTTCGGTTTGACAAGTTTGAAAAGGAAAAAAGAGGGAGGAGAAGGGGAGTGAGGGGAATGGTGGTGGTAAGGAGAGCAAAAGACGAACTTCGACGCGCGTCTTGGTGCATCAGCCACCAAATGCGCACGAGTTCGAATAATTCGAGCATTGTAAATCGAATAAAATTGCAATAACTCTGAAAAAAAGAAAGTGAATTGAGTTCATTCATTAGATACAATTCTATGAACTATATAACTATTTACTGTTCTCTACATTACTGGACAATGAAAGGAACTTCAAGTTAGTGAAGTCTGGCGGGTTAGTCTCTTTCTGGCAATTCCTGGCTGTCAGATTTGGAGCTCCACAATGCGCTGGCCATATAAGGCCCGCACGACACGTGACTGCTCATTCCTCTCAACCACTACCATCCCTCTTTGTCTTTCCTCTTTGGCTGTCTCAAGGTTTTTCTTGTGGTGAGTTATATTGTCTCTGTAATTGTGTCTTGCTATTAACTTGTAGTCTTTTGTAGACTTTAATTTTGCTTTTTATCATCTTTGGGGGGTAAGTACATCTGAAAAATATACCATTGCTATGTTGCCCTATGTGGCTTATATAGAAGCCATAGGTCCATAGCTATCTCCTTTTATACATAGGGCCCCATAGCTAAAGGGTTGTCTATGATAAGCTATGTAGTCAAATAGGATTGCTATGCCTTGCTATCATAGCTATCAGAGCATATAGCATGGCTATGGAAGCTATGGAAGCTATGGAAGCTATAGAAGCTATATCAATTATCTTACATATATCCATTATTATAATATATATAGTTTCATAGGATTGCTATCCTCTCTATATCATCTCTAACTGATATGTTGCTTAAAATCACTACAAACATATTACATAAATCTAAGCTCTTCCATAAGACTAATAACCTTATTACATCTCAAATAAGCAAAACATCGAAATTTTACAACATTATATTAAGATTCAATGCTAATACAGATATTACAAAACTAGTACTATAAGAATCTAAGCCAGTAGTATAGAAACTACACAAAAAGATAGATAGCATTACCAAGATTAAGAAAAAGCGAAAATAGTCTACTAAAAGTGCCACATCATCAGTATGAAGAAACATAAGAGGACTTGACAAAACTTACCCCAAAGACAATAAAAGCTAAAATAAAGTCTACAAAAGTCAAGCTATTAGTATTAGCAAACATACAGAAGCATAATAGACTCATCTAAATTATACAAATGTTGAAGTAGCAAAGCACGAAGGAAAGAGGCAGATGGAAGAACGTCGGAGAGAGATGGTAGTGGTTGAGAGGAAAGAGGAGTCGCGCATCGCGCGGGCCTTATATGGCCAGCGCATTGCGGAGCTCCAAATCCGGCCACCGGGAATTGCCGGAAGACGCGCCAGAGACTAACCGGCAGACTTTACTAAGTTCCTTCTGCTGTCGAGTAACGTAGGGTACAGTAAATAGCTTTGTGGCTCATCGAATCGAATTGAATACGTAGATTTAACACACTGTCTTTTTTTCGGAATTATAGCAATTTTATTTGATTTGAAAACTCGAATCGTTCGAACTCGCGCGCGTTCGGTGGCTGTAGCACCGACACGTGCGTCGAAGTTCTGATTCGTCTCTCGCACCTTACGATCTCACTCCCCTTCCCTTCCTCCTTCCTTTCTTTCCCCAAGCCATCAAAACGAATGCGGGAGGGGGCTAGGATGCAGAGGGCATCTCAGGTAAGTGAAAAAACTTCTATTTTGTTTACTCGTACTAATGTCGAGAGTATCGCTTGAACGAGCGATACTCTCGACTCCTTTCTCTGCCCCAGGCCTCTGCCCCTTCCCCTCCGACCTCCGCGCCGCGTCACCAGCACCCCATGCCCAGCCCGTCGGCGCACACATGTCGTGCATGACGGCCCGACGTGCTGCGCACGACCACCGCGCCTCGTGCGCAAGCCCGCCGCGTCGCACACAGCCCCGCAGCCCCCGCGCCCTGTCAACGCCGCCCACACGCTGCTGACGTATCCCACACACCCTGCCAACATCCCGTACATCCCGCCAACGCCCCGCGCGCCCCGTCGACACCCCCAGCGCCTCGCGATCGCCACCCACGCCCCCTCAACACCGCCAGCGCGTCGCCAACGCCGCCCTTGTGTCGCCAACCCCCCCGACGCCCCCGCTAACAACGCGCTACACCGCGCCAGTGCCGTCACGCGCCGCGCCGCACCGTCATGCGCTGCGCCCCGCCAGCGCCGTCGTGCGCCGCGCTGACGACGCGCCCCACACGCCGCACTACGCCGCACCCGCGCAACCGCGCCGCCAGCGCCGTCATGCCCGCGCAGCCCCGCCAGCACCGTCACGTGCCACGCAGTCCGCCAGTGCCGTCATACCCCGCGCTGATGACGCGCCCGACGCCCTGTGCCACGCCGCACCCGCGCAACTGCGCCACCAGCGCCATCACGCACCACGCGGCCCCAGCGCCGCGCCCGCGCCGTGCTGATGACGCGCCCCACGCGCCGCACTAGCGCAACCGAGCCGAGGCGCCCAACGCGCCGCGCCGCGCGCCTGTGCATGGCGCGCTGACGACATGCCGAATGCATTGCGCTAACAATGCGCTCCGCCGTGCCAGCGCCGACGCGCCGACGTGTCCAAAACGCCACGCCGCACCACGCCAGTGCCGTGCCACGCATCCTGTGCCGCATGCTGTTGTGTGTGCACGAGGTGCATACAAAGCACACCTCATAATACATAGCTACAGTGTACTAGACTTATGTAATGCCCTGCAAAGAAATTTGACTTAAAAAATTTTTGATGTCTGTCTGACTTGGCATAGTCAGTATAGTCCTCATAGGAGCTATAGTCCCCCTTACTGAGTATGATAGCTCTATGTATTTGACAGTACTAGCTATGTAGACTATATATACTTCACACAATCTACTATGGGGGCTATGATAGCTCTCATAGCTCTACATAGCTTGACTGGTCCAAGTCATAGACTCCATAGTGTTCTTATAGAACCCATAGCTTTGACCCTTTGCTATGTAGATATCAGATTTTTCAGATGTACTTTTGTTAATTGTTGTTGACTTATGCTGATGATGTGTCACTTGGGTAATAGTCTATTTTCGCTTTTTTTTAATGCTAGATAGGGTTTCTTATTGATCATGCTGCTAGGTCTATGGTGTATTGTTATAACTTAGTATAGTAATGTTTTGTATTAGATTATGAATAAATGTTTCTTCCTTACCTTTGAGTGATTTAAAGTATAATCATTGTGTGATCTTGAATGTTGAGTTTCAAATTGTTGTGCTCAATTATGTTATGAATTTTACTTGTTATTTTGAAATTTATATAATCAAGTATAGTATATATGGGCTATACAAAATGGACAAGTGATCATAGCTTATAGATTATATATAACATTGACTTGAATTGCATAGCATATATAGTTATCTTTACAGCTATATAGCATCTATAACACCATATAGCTATCCCTGGTTGCTATATAGCACTATATAGAACACCTCTCTCTATAGCCAAATATATAGAAAAGGGAATAGCTATGGAGTTATATAGACTATGTAGAGTATATAGTTCTATATATCTATGTGAATTTTCTCAGATGAGGAAAGGCGTCACGCCATTTGACAATGTTGTCCCAATCGGCTATGGTGAAGGCCGTGAATGTCGAGGCTGGGGCTCGCTGCGCGGTGGCCTCAGCGGATTCTGCAAGGTCATGATCACATTGCAGACTAGGCGCCTCATCCTCGGGTGGGGCTTTGAACTCCGGAACAAGGGGTACATCTAAAAAAAGTGTTTTCTACATAGCTACAGTATCAAATTATATGTTCTATGGTAGTGGTATAATAGCATCCAGAGCTCTATAGAGTCACTCTGCTTGGTTATATAGAGCTATGCAGGCTATCATAGCTGCCATAGCTACAGGTGCATGCTATATAGTGCTATATAA
Organism: Hericium coralloides; assembly: GCA_003675405.1. Taxonomy (NCBI): domain Eukaryota; kingdom Fungi; phylum Basidiomycota; class Agaricomycetes; order Russulales; family Hericiaceae; genus Hericium; species Hericium coralloides. The sequence goes on from QUOP01000113.1 coordinate 34,626, forward strand.
TCATGATAGGTAGCTATGGGTGCTATGTAGCCAACATAAGTTGACATGCTTGCTATAGCCACTATGCTATCTACATGAGCTTGAGTAGAGCTCACAAAAATTAGGTCAAATGGGGACCTAGGGACTTATAATCATATAGCTCTAATGTTTATCTACTTATTTACAATGCCATCAATAAATCTACAGTACTTCACACTGCTGAAGGGTGCAGCAACAAAACACCCTCGCAGCGCTATGCATGATCAAGGCGTTGCAGTAGCGTGTGCACACAGGGTGCATGGATGCAGGTGTTGGCACTGGCATGTCAGTGTGGTGGGGCACTGACACGATGGGATGCATGCTGGCATGGACAGCGGGCGTAGAAGTGCATGGGCGCATGGCTGCAGGAGTGAGCGGGGGCATGGGCACAGAGTACGTGAGTGCGGGCATTGGCACCAATATGTCCACATGGGGTGCTGATGTGATGCGATGCGCACCAGCGCTGGCACAGAATGGCACCATGCGGGCACATGGCCGTGGAACAGCGCGGCCTCGCGCAGGCACCAGAGTGTACGGGCACATGAGCGCTGGGGGGGTGCAGGTGTGGGCGTTGGTACGAACACGTCCGTGTGGCAGGGTGTGACGCGGTGGGCGCACGGGCGCTGAACGGCGGCAGGGTGGGACGCTGAATGGTGGTGGGACAGGGTGCTGAACGGCGGTGGGCAGGGCATTGAATGGCGGCGGGCAGGGATGTCAGCATAGCAAAGTGCAGTTGCACAGCCCATGCGCTAGCACTCGACGCAGTGCAGCACAAGTGCAGCCGGCATCGCAAGGCCATGTGCACATGCATATATGTGCATGCATGCATGCGTGCATGTGCTGGCATTAGTGAACGTAGTTATTTGGCGCACGGGGGACGGGACGAGGTAGCGCGAGAGCGAGAGCGACTGAGCGCGTGAGCGATGCGAGACGGGGCAGTACGATACAAACGGGATGATATTCGAGGGCTCTTTAGCCCCGTATTTATAGTAGATACAAGTGGCAAAGAAGGTAGCTAATGAGGCAACAAACCAGAGCTAAAGCTCATGAGGCAAAGAATCATGGCATGAGGCAAGGTGTATGGTAATCATGGCAAAGGCTAAAGCGTAAGGTACAGTATGGCAAAGGAGAAGTGCACGAGGTCTCGCGCTCGACGCGCTTGGATGCATGCAGTAAGCTTGTAATTCCAACAGGCATGTGTGGCCTCGTGCCTGCAGACACACCCAGGCACAAGACATCGATAGGGCACACGTTGCTCTGCTTGTGCAGCAGAGCCTGTTTGCAAGTGTGGCATGGCCAGGCACGGGTGTCAGGGTGTACAAGAGGGGGAGAGGGTCGATGATCTGAGGGCAGGCAGGATGGCATCGGCGTGGAGGGATGGCATCAACGTGGAGAGATGGTGTTGGCGTAGAGACTGACAGCGGCAGTGTAGAAGCGGCGGCGGTGGTGGGAAAGGGACGGTGGAGAGGAGGGCAGGCACGACGAACGACGAACGAAAAAGATCAAGAATGTCGCTCGAAAACGAGTGACACTCTCTTCATTAGTACAAAGAATAAAGAAAAAGGATTCTTATTACTTACCTTACGAGCCTCCTATCCTTGTAAGACCCACACAGCCCTCCACGTTGATGAGAAGTGAAGAGAAGAGGGAGGAAGATGAGGGGGTGCAAAGGGAATACAAGTGAGTGGGACAAACAAGTCAAAGTCGATGCATGTTCGAGTGCTTCAGCCACCGAACGCACGAGACCGGCTTTCGAGCCACAACAATTCAAATAAAATCAGTTTTAATCTAATAAAAACAGAGAGGGTACAAACTGGTATACTAAACGAATTGATTGAGCTACATATCTAATTACTCTATTGTGTAGGACTAGGCAGCAGAGTTAAGTTAATCAAGTCTGCCAAATCAACCTCTGACATGACGCTCGGCAGTGCCCGGCAGCCACAATTTGTGGCTCCACCAGGCAGACCCAGGCTCTCATATTTAATGCACACATGACACGCATCTCCTTTCTCTCTTCAACCACCACCACTTACTGCCATGTCTCGCTCGACGTTGTCTCTTTTTGCCGTCGTTCTACGTCGCTCATCGCTTGTTGTTCTCGTTACTCATTGTTCGTTGCTCATTACAATCTTTGTTCGTTCTCTTCAAGGTAAGCATCTTATTTGTTTTGTTCCTTTCTTATGCTAATGTCTTTTGTCTTTTGTGTTCTCTTAGTATAGGAGTAACATCTCCACTTTTTTATATTTTGGGTAAGTCCTCATTTATCATAGTCTTGCATATTTATTAATTGGCCTTTGTTATGTGTTAGATTTTGCCTTTTATAATGTTTGTGAGTTTTTCATGATCTTTTATATAGATTACTTAATATTATGTAATTGAGAGGGTAGATCTTTTGAATAGTCCTTTATGTAGTTCTGTAGCTTTGTGTTATATCTTGCTTGAGTCAATAAAATTCTGAATTGTGTCTTATAAGCTTTGTGATCTTTTGTGATTAGGAAAACAAGATTAAATTTTACTTTTGAATACAAATTAAGAAATGTTAATTTAAGTCTTTTGGTGTTATATATTAGAGGTCTATCTTGATAGCTGTTATGAAGTATGATAGATATACTTTCTGACTAGAGTTTACATCAGTAACATAGTCTTCATAGGTTGTATAGCTGCATCTCCTATCATAGCTTCATAGACAGCTCTAATGACTCTCATAGCTCTCATAGCACTATATAGCACTCCACCTAAACTACATAGCACTATATAGCAACCCCCTTATCTATGTAGACTCCGTAGCAATTGACCTTGCTATGGCTTTAGGAAATTTATGTAGGATGTATAGAGCTATATAGGACATACAAATTTTTTAGATGTAGAAGACATGATATCGGGTCGACATTCGAGTGAACACGGCCAGGACGATGGACGATCTCTAGATCTGGTTTGAAAGCAGAGAAGACGGTTCCCCACATGGCCAGGCAATGGTTACTATTCTCGTATGTCTTCGCCCATTGGAGAGCGGCATGGTCAGTAACGAGTAGAATGTGCTCACCTTCGATGAAGGGTAAAAATTTTACAAGTCCTTCCTTAGCTCCTAGAGCTTCATGTTCCGTAGCAGAGTAGTTACGCTCAGCTGGTTTGAACGTTTGACTCCAGTAGGCTATTATCCGTTCAATCCACACGAACGAAGAGTCCAAGGAAGGTCCTCAGGATTCAGGGTGAATGTCATCTCGGATGCGATCAGATAGTTTTGCGACCAGCTTTGGGATCGGTTTGCTGGCAGCAAAGTCGTGAGCTAAGCATGCGTAAAGCGGGGTACCTTTTAAGTCGGAGATGGCGATCCGTTGAACCTGCTGAAGGGTGCATCTAAGGCCATCGGCGGAGGCGTCAGTGTAAAGGCAATACAGACTGCCCTGTTCAGGATGACCCAAGACCAGCGTGGAAGCTAAGATGGCCTTGATGGCGGAGAAGGATTCCTCCTCCATTGCAGACCATTGCCATTGGGCCCCTTTGCATGTTAGGTGGAAGAGGGGCATGGCCATCGAAGCGTAGTGTGGCAAGAACGAGGAGAAATATACCGCCATGCCAAGGAACATGCGAAGTTCCGAAACGAAAGTCAAACGAGGCATGGCTATGATCTTTTCCCCTTTAGACTTGTGAGTGGAAAGACCGAGACGTGAAACTTTATGGCCAAGGAGGATGATGGAGGAATAAAACATATGACATTTGGAAGGCGACAGCGTGATTCCTGTGCATGCCACGGCCACGAGTACCTTGTCCAAATGTGCGATATGGTCTTTGTGGGTTTTGGAGTATACCACGATATCATCAATATAGACGAGACAGAACAGCCATAGGTAGGGAGCTAAGATGTGCTGCATTACGTGCTGGAATATGGATGGTCCATTGCACAGTCCGAATGGCATGCGTCAGAATTGCCAATGGCCGGTATGCGTACGGAACACCGTTTTCTCAATATCCTCTGGGGCCATCTCTAGCTGCGTGAACCCTGAGAGGGCGTCTAGTGAGGACAAAACCTGAGCGCCTGCCAATGATCTCAAAATCTCGGATTGCCGAGGAATGGGGAATTCATTGGGGATGGTAATGGCATTGAGTTTACGGTAATCGACACAAAAATGCGACTTGTTGTTTCAGTAGACGATGACCATGGGAGCACTCCAGGGACTCTTCAAGAGCTTGATAACACCTTGTTCGAACCAAGAAGTGAGTTGGTCCTCGATGACTTCCCATTTTGCCGGGGAGGCGCCGTACATAGGAGTGGAGATGGGCATTTGCCTGTCCGTGGTATGAACGTGAACTTTCGAAGAGTGCTGGCCTAATCGTTCATCGAAGCCAAACACCCATTGCTGACAACAAAGCATGTCCCAAGCTTCATTGTGAAGATGATCAGGAAGCTGTCCAACATCTGAGAAAAGGGATTTTTATATAGCAGCAAGTGCTGTTATGGGCCCTATGAGTGAGCCATGGGGGCTATGAAGTTGAAGTATTCAGCTATGCAGAGCTATGAGAGCTACCATAGCCTCCATAGTAGACTGTGTAAAGTACATAGCCTACATAGCTAGTATCATCAAATACATAGAGTTATCATATTCAGTAAGGGGGACTACAGCTCCTATGAGGACTATATACTAAGTCAGATAGACACTAAAATTTTTGAGCCAAATTTCTTGAATTTACAGGGCAGTATACAACATTCTACTACACTATAGCTAAGAAGAGTGCCCTATATGGACCTGGTGCACACACAACGGCATGCGGCATGGCGTATCCCGACGCGCACAGACGGGGCAGCCCGTTTGCATGCACAATTGCACTGCCACAGCTGTACGTGTGTTGCGGCCGGTGTGCGTGGCCTCTTGCGTGCAGACAGTGCCATGCATGGCTGCTGGCACTGTCGTTGAGTGGGTGCGTGCATGCCCTGCGGTTGTATGTGCGTGGTGGCTGGCACATGTGGCATTGCACGTACATGCGCTGCAGCTGGCGTGTGTGGCCTTGCAGCTCGGACGCTGGCTTACGTGGTCCCCATGTGCACAGGCGAGGTCGTGTGCGACAGCCCGCACACCGGCTCATCCATGCGCAGCTCCCTTGCCGTGTGTGCGTACACACGCTGGTGGGGTCATCTGCGTGCCTGTGTGGTTACACGTGCAGTTGTCCACAGCCATGTGCAGGCGCGGGCATGGCGGCAAGAGGGCGCGGGCGTGGCAGCAAGAGGGAAGGGTGCAACGGCAAGCAGGCCGGGCATGGTCGACCATCCACACAGGCACGGCGCTGCTCATGCTGGCGCGGTCGTCTGATCGTGCATGCGCTGACCGGATTGGGCACAGCTGCCCGCAGCTGCCCGTGCAGTGTGCACATGCGCAGATGTGCTGGTGGTTGTCTGTGGCCATGCACGCAGATCTGCCGGCATGTGTGGCCTCGCGCATGCTGACGTGGCCATGCACATGCATCTCTGCTGGCCGCGAGGGAGAGGGCAAGGGCAAGGAGGGGGCAGGAGTGGAAGGGGAAATGGAGGCTGGGGCTTGCACATCGGTGTTGCGGTGGAGGGCGGTAGCAAAGAACGTCGTATGACGTTGAGTCGGGCCTCGTTGCCATAGCAATGAGACCTGATGTTGGTGCCGATGATGCCGTCGTCAACAGGGTGGGATGGGGCATTGTCGGCACTGGCACGGGATGTAGAAAGTGAGATACGAGTATCGTTCGTGTAAACGAACGATACTCGTTTGATTAGTACAAAGACAATAGAAAAAGAATTCTGTTTTTACTTATCTGGAGGCCTTGATCCTCCTGCTAAGCCCTTCCGACCTTCTACTGGCATTATACATTGCTTGGGGAAAGAGAGAAGGGGGAGGAGAGACGAAGGAGACAAGGTGGGATGAGATGGGAGATGGAAAGAGGAGACACAACAAGTCGTGCATCGAGTGCAGCCACACCACTTGACTCGTGTAGCTGGCAGTTTCGAGTCCAACAAATCAAATAAATTGTTTTAAAATCCGTAAAAAAAAAACACAGTGTAAATGAAATTGTGAGAACTACATGATAAATGAGCTGTATATGTATCTACAGTACTGTATATTGCTGGGCATGTAGGTCAACTTAGTGAAATCTAAGTGATCAGCCTCTGGCGCGGTGCCCGACAACACCCGGCGGACGCATTTCGAGCTCCGCTTTGTGCTGGCATTATAAGGCGTGCACGATGCGCACTCTCTTTCTCTACTCAACCACTACCATCTCCCTTTGTCGTTGCTCCCTCTTTTTTTCTCTCGTTATTGCTTCTTTTTTTCCTCGTTGTTGCCTCTTCTTTAATTGGACAACCTCTTTCTCTAATCTCAGGTGAGCTTGTTATCTTTTCTATTGTTATCAATGTTATTCATCTCTTGACTTTTGTATAGGTATATTTTCACTTTTCCTGACTTCAGTAAGTGTACTATGCTTTAGTTGTAATAACTACTTATTAATTAGCTTTTGTTGAGCTGACTTTTTGCTTTTTCTTGATTAAGGTAAGTCTAACATTTTGTAATCATGTCAACTTGACTAATATCTTGTTGCCTTGCAGATTCTTTGTTGATCCCTTAGTACTTGTATAGTTGTAATGTATCTTTGTAATAGCATTAGAAAATCAATTTATTGCTTGAAATTTTGGAAGATTTTGTTTGTAGTTTGAACAAGATGCTTTATATTGTGAGGAATTTTATTACGATTCCTTAGAATCGTTTACTCTATACCGGGTTTTCCTATCGAAAACGACACCTTGAACCAACCCCTATCTCCATTTGGCAGTTGGCTTATCTAATTGCAAGGTCACTGATCTGACGAGTTTGCAGGTTCAACTCCAGCTCTGGCTGGACTTTTGTTTACACTTGATTTGATGTAACTTAATCAGTTCTTAACCAATTCAGCTGTTCTTAAATGCTTCTGAATCTACTCATTTATCGCTTTCCGGTAGTATTTTTTGCATCCTGATCCGTGCAGAACTCACAGAGTGCAACGAATTCCTACATCTTCCCCCTGCAACACTTGAACTTGAGCTAACTCAGTCAATTCTCCACCGATTTACTCGTTCTCAACTGCGTCTAAATCTACATATTCCTAGCTTTCTATCTATACCTCACACGTCTCAATCGGTTAAGAACTCGCAGAATGCGAAGTGTTTCTTTGTTTTTCCCTCTAAAATGTTTGAATCTCAGCTAGCTCAATCAATTCTCCACCGATTCACTCGTTCTCAACTGCGTTGGAATCTACTTATTCATAGCATTCTATTCATACCTTGTATGTCTCGATTGGTTAAGAACTCACAGAATGCGAATTGTTTCTGTGATTCCCCCTTGGGAGCCATGATTGCTTTGTAGCTCCACAACGAAGCCATCAATGGACAAACGGTAAATTGAATTCAAACATGTTAAATTACACCTTCCCAACACAATTTAGAATACAGAAATCGGATCACTGAAAAAAGAGATATCTTTCAGTCTATGTGCCACATCATCAAAACAATATTGTCTGCTATCTCAACAACGAATTGTGCTATGGTGATGCATACCATACTGTTAGAAAGCTATTGTAAACCCGATTTCAACAAGCCCTCATACATTATGATTGGTGCAATATTGGCAGAGCTATAAAACAATTAGTCTGCCACATCATCAAAAAATATACAGTCAATAGCTCAGTACGTATTTATGCTATCATAGTGAATAAACTACCATCTGAAAGCTATTTCTAATCCGGTTCTAAGAAGTATTTCCTCACCTAGGTCCATGCAGTATTGACTAAGCTATAAGAGGATTAGTCTGCCACTTTATTATAGAGAGATACGTACAGGATGACTACCACAGCCATCAGGTAGACACCTTCTCTCAATGTACACCCCCTCACTGCAGAGGGTGGAGAAGTAGCCTGAAAGTGTTGCAGCCACTGAGAGAGGCACCACTGGCTTCAACACTATCTAAAGAAAAGTCTCACAGAGAGGTGTTGCACTTCAAAACCGAGTTTTGATTATGTAATCAGTTCTCAAAACCATGGTACGGCCATACCATGGTTGAGCACAGCCACATACCTCTTAACGGCTGGCTCAGTTTGATGAGGTTGTAGGTTCAATTCCATCTTTGGCCATTTTGTTTTTTCTCATCTTTTAATTTATAATAAATGTATTTAATGCTTGACAACTAAATTTCAAACATCTATGATATAATACTATATGCAATAAAAATTTCCAACTGAAAATCTTGAATCAAATGATAAAAAGCTCGGTTTTGTACAAGAGGTTTGCAGGATGTATGAAGAAAATATATGGTAGATATATTAGTAAGATTGAACATGAGTGTAATTGCAGATAACCTAGATACAAATCTATGTGTTATTATAATAAGCAGATGCAGCCTAGATAGCAGCATGAACAGTGTAATAGTAGATGGTATAGGCATAATATACATTAGCAAAATGGTTGGAAACATCTAAGATCCTCAAGAGACTTCAAGAGCTTGAATATCCATCTGAAAAATTGGAATTTTATATAGCCAGAAGGCACACTATGTGGCTGGCTTATCTCAAGCTTATCCAGCTATGTAGAGCTATGGAGATTATAATAGCTGCCATAGCAGGAAGTGCAACATATATAGAGCTACGTATTTAAAAGAGAACACTATGAATGTTATAGGAACCCTATAGGCAGTTTTAGTCACTATGGCTACTATAGCAAGCCATCTAGATACCAGACTGATCAACTCAAAATTTGTCATATTTGGCGCTACAGTGCTACAACTAGATAAAGCAGTCAAGGTAACAGTAAGGTAATGTATTTGTATAGTATGGCATGCCATAGCATATAGAGTGTTGTGCACGCACGCGAGGCTTTCAGAGAGGGTGCATCTGGAGCATTTGAGACACGCACGGGAGGCTGTGCACATATGCGGCATGTCTAGCATGTGTGTGCATGTCATCGAGTACACATCTTGAGGTGTCCTACATGTGCGCGGGATGCTGCGTGCAGGTGCGAGGCCTTGAGTGTGGGTGTGGGTTGTCAGATGCAGGTGTAGGTTGTCGGATGCAGATGCAGCGTGTCGAGTGCAGGTGCGGGTTGTCAAACGTGGGTGTTGGGGTATTCCACATGCCAGTATTCCACATGCCCGCGGGGTGCTGTGCGTAGATATGGCGTCTTGAGTGCGGGTGTGGGGCATTGAGTGTGCATGGGTACATTGAGCATGAGTGCGAATTGTCGTGCATGTGGGGGGTTGTCATAGATGCACAGGGCATTGAGTGCGCGCGAGCAGGACGTCGTATGCATGTCCAGGGTCCTTATTGGCTGTGGCGGGCAAGCGCAAGTGCAAGCAGTTGGGCCATAGGATACACATGCTGACAGCTGAACGTTAAAGGGGGGAGTGTGTATTGGTGGGATGTTGCGAGAGTACACACCATTCGGTGCAAGCACGAGGCATGGGGCTAGCATGCAGGAACATGCGCCATGGGCATGAACGACGTTCCGAGTCCCATGGCAATGGGACTCTATGGTGTGATTATGCGCAGACGTCCAGGCACAGGCCTTAACATGGCCTATGCACACGGTGCACAGATGGTGCAGCACAGCGGGCGTGCATACTTCATGGCCGGGGAGTTGAGGTTGTGCGTGTGGGCAACGAGGATGCGAGGATGTTGCTAGTGTCGTTGGAGAGGTGGAGAGGGCGATGTGAAGGCGTGGGGGGCAGCAGAGATGTCCGATGGGTGGTGGGAGCTGGAGGGAAGCACCGTAGTGTCGAAACAACAAGTGTCGCTCGAAAACGAGTGACACTTGATTAGCATAAAAAGACGTATAATAGAGGTTTTTTTTACTTACCTTCAGCCCTTCTACATTGCTGCTAACCCCGCTAAGATGTTTGATTCAGCGAGAGAAGGGGAGAACAAGAGAAGGAGGAGGAGGAGGAGAAGGAGGGAGGAAGGGTGAGACTTGAAGATGAGAGTTTAGAGTCTCAACGCACGTTTGGTGCTTCAGTCACCAAACACGCGAGCAGACATAACAAATCAAATAAAACAGCTAAAAATACAGAGAAAAAGAGAACTGTCATTATTGTGCTTCTCAATACAATACATGAGCTATCTTCGTAGCAAGTGTAGTATATCGTACTGGATGGCAGGGCTAAAATAACCAAGTCTAATACCTAGCCTCTGACACGGCACTCGGCAATGCCTGGGAGCCACGATTCTTGGCTTCGCCCGGAATTCTTATTCAAGGTGTGCGCAACACGCATTCCCTCTTGCTCTTTAACCTCCACCATCCCTGCCATGTCAATGCCTTCGTCATCATTGTCCGTCGTTGTCATCGTCATTCGCTTGCTCGTCGTCGTTTGTTTGCTCATCATTGTTCATTTGCTTGTCATCATTGCTTCCTCCATTGCTGTTGCTCCTGTTTGTTTTTGGTCTCCTGCACCTTATGCTAATATCTTTGTTAGTCTGGTAGTCTTTGTAGTCTTTATTGTAGACTTGGTACATATTCAAGTCTAAGTTTCCACTTTTCTATATGCTCACTGTTGTTGTTGTTTTGTATTACTTGTGTTGTTATACTCATGGTTTCTTGATAAATTTTCGCTTTTCTGATGGTTTGATAAGCATTCATATGTTACCTTTGGATGTATTCTTGTATTAAAACTCTTTCTTTGTAGATTTTTGCTTTTCTGAGTCTGGCCTTATATAATTGTGGTTTATATATATCATGTCTTTGTTTATCTTATTTATATTAGTATAGTTTTGTATGTAATGTTGTATTGCATAGCATACTTTCAATATATAATAATACATCAAAAATTATTTTAAAAAAGGAATCGTCTTGTCATGCGAAGTATTGGCCCTCTCCCCCCAAGTATAAATCATGTTACATCAGATATGAAGGAGAGAAGATATAGTGTAGATAGATGGCATAGCTTTGATGATAGTCATACAGTACATAGATACCATAGGTATGGTAGCCACTGTATGCTATGGTAGCTATGATAGCTTATACCCTATGCTATGATAGCTATGGTAGCTCTATATAGATTGCCTTACTGCTATGGAGGAGCTATGCAGAAAAGGGGACTCCTATGGCCCTATCAGAGCTATGTAGGTTACATAGTACCACATACCACTGGTCCTTTTCTCAGATGAACATCCAGGAGTTCCTCCATCTGCTTGGAGGGATAGACGATGGTGTCGGGTACAAATCGGCGTCATTGGACTCGCTGTCTTCTAGAAGGTCGTTTTCTTTGCCTAGGAGGTCCAGAGGTTCGGAGCCCTCTGCTACAAGATTGGCCTCAGCCTGCAGAGTCTGCAGGCTGCAGTAGCTACGGTAGGTGCAAAATTTGTCAGAGACGTGACGTTCAATCATGGCATGGACCTCTTTCTCCGAAAAGCAAGCAGGCAAGTTCAACATGGCCAAGAGCTGTTGCTCGTAAAGGCAGAATCAATTGATGAGCTCATCCACTGTACGGACTTTGTCAAGGAAAACCATGTTCTGCCATTCAGGGGTCGTATTCCGCATGAGAACCCGGACTTCCTTGATTCCTCCCGGCTCCGTAGAATGGAGCAGGCGGAAATAAGTGATACGTTGTAGCAGGTATTTGATCGGCTTTTCATATTTTTGTCCTTCCTGCCTAAAGTGTTGGTGGGCAAATTCGACCCCGATGTCGAAGATCCATTGGCGACCACATCTGAAAAATTTGTATGTCCTATATAGCTCTATACATCCTACATAAATTTCCTAGAGCCATAGCAAAATCAATTGCTACAGAGTCCACATAGATAAGGGGGTTGCTATATAGTGCTATGTAGTTTAAGTGGAGTACTACATTAGGAAAAGAGGAAATCTCTGACTGCTCTGACCATCTGATTCTTGTCTGAGAGATCTGAACAGGTCCATTTGTCTGACTCATACATGAACAAAATAGTGTATAAATCATTTTGCAAAATCAGAGGAATATCAGATATAGTCAGACCTATCAGATGCTTAAAAATCTATTAGATGAAGGGTATTTTGTCAGACATTCAAAAAAGTCAGACAATTGTTGCTTTTCAGACAAAATCAGGTAGGTCTCTATCGTCCAGATGATTCTAGATATATCAGACCTTTGGACTTTGATCAGATATAGGTACATTTCTCAGGCATTAGATAATAGTCAGATATCTACTACTTTTCAGACAGAATCAGATAGGCACCTATTGTTTAGATGCTTTTAGACATATCAGACCTTGAAACTTTTGTCAGATGCAAATCATTTTGTCAGATACTCAATATAAGTCAGACAAGTACTATTTTTCAGACCAAGTCACTGAGGTAGGTCCCTATTGTCCAGATGCTTTAGACATATCAGACCTTTAAACTTTGATTAGATGTAGGTAATTTTGTCAGACATGAGATAATGATTAGACATCTACTACTGTTCAGATAGAATCAGATAGCCTCTTATTGTTCAGATGCTTTTAGACATATCAGACTTTTGAACTTTGATCAGATAAAGGCAATTTTATCAGATATTGAATAGAAGTCAGACATTTGCTACTTTTCAGACAGAGTCAGGTAGGTCCTTATCATCCAGATGGTTCTATACATACCTAGAAGGCCATCATCGAGACGGCAACACTCAGTGGGCAGACAGAAACAGAAAGAAAACCACAGCATGATATTGGGAAGCTAGCGGGAGTTACAGGATGTGGGAAAAGGGAATACAGGAAAAGCAACGAGAAGCATGCACTCTATGTACTGGACGCACAGAGTACAAACAAACAATAGCAAGTTGACGCGTCGTGATCACATGTCGGGATTACAATACCAGACTTTTAGCATTCATCAGATACTATTAACATTGTCTCAGATCTAAATTCATAAGTCAGAAAAGGTATGCAAGTCAGATATAATCAGATGTGTATGTATTATCCAGTAAATAATCAAACATTTTGGATAGTACAATAGTAGTATCAAGTCTGGACATGAGCTGCACTGGTGCACCAGCAGTACACTGCTTGCAGAGCCGAGCATGCGCAGCAGGAGCACACAGCACCCACATGCTGCAGGATTATCATCAGCAAAATTGGTTTTTTATATAGCTTCCAGCCAATGCTATGACTCCTACATCAGTAAACCTGGAAATCTCTGATTGATATCTGATTGTATCTAATCTCATCTGATTCAGACAGTCAGACAGTCAGACAAGTCAGGTAGGCCCCTATCGTCCAGTGTGTTTCAGACAAAAGTGTCTGAATTTAGACAGCCATCTGGATGTCAGATAGTAATCTGGGTGTTAGGCAGTTGTCTGGGTGTCAGATGGTTGTCTGTATTTCAGACAATATCTGAGAGTCAGAAAATAGTCTGGGCCTAAGACAAAAATCTGGAAGTTAGGCAAAGGTCTGAGAGTCAAAGCTGCTCTGATATCAGACAATGCCTGATAGCCAGACACATTTTGAAATCAGAGACTTGTCTGATATCAGATATGCACACAAGTCAGAGATATATCAGACATAAATATCATATCAGAAATTTCAGATTAAACCAGCCAGATTGGAAAATCTCAGAATAGGGTCCAGATCATTTCAAAATAGACAAAAAAATGATATCATTTAAATCAAAAGACTAGACTAAAAGCACCATGCCTGCTAGCAGGGCATGAGATTGTACAGGGTAAAGTGCTCAGTCTGAATATAGCAAGGCTGGATTCAGGGTAGCATAGCAGTATATGACAGGGGAACAGAGATGCAGTGAGAAATGTATGGGTGGAGCAGAGTCATGCAGGACTCACAGATAAGAAAACAAAACTGTCACATACACACACAAAATACTCTCTTAATAGCACAAGTGAAGGCAGATTATATATACTTTTACTCACTATGAAGTTTTTCGCACCGAGTCCAATCAATCAGGCATACAAACAACCAAGACAAAAGGAAATATGCACAGATATAGTCATATGACGGATGTCAGCATGGTGGGGCTGTTGAGGCCACACGTCATGTTAGAGCCCGAGTGACAAGGCAAGGATGTGAGGGCAGTGGCAGGATGCAGAATGGCTGGCGCAACAAAAAGGCTGACCAGAGAGAGCATGGGGGCAGAGAGCATGGTCAGCGTGTGATAAGAATGACAAAAGAAACTCTACATACCTCTTTAGGACACGAACCTCACACATTTCGGGCCCAGCAGCATATGTGCAGCCATAATCAGGATGACATAGTGTACGCACTTCTGTGGGACCCAAAACATGAATGTTTGGACTCATACAGCATGCGCGTTGCAACGACAACGAAGGGACACGATACGCACATGTGTAGGACGCGAAACACTTATGCTTCACGGCTACAGATGCATGCAATCGTAAGACTAAGATAAGAACGTACTTTTGTTTGTTGTCCCAGCGGTGCCAAACGCTCCACTGGCATGCAGCAGAGGGGTGCAGGGACATAGCAGTGGACACAGGGATGCCGGAATGGGTGTATGGATGAGTTGGAGACAGAGAATGAACCTAAGATAGAGTATCGCTCGATACTATCGAGCGATACTAGGCGATACTACTATCGAACCATAGTTTCATTTCAGTACGTATGAACAATGAGAGAGAAAACATTACTCACCTTGCATAACCTACACAACCTAGCACAGCCGTAAGGTGCTCGCGTCAATGAAGAGGTAGACAATGGGACGGAGGAAAGGGGAAAGGTAATAGCAGGAGGATGAGTTCAAGACCGGACGTTGACACGATGCATTCGACGCGCGTTGCCGGAGACTGCCGGTCGGGGATTGCCGACCGGGCCGTTGACTTGCCGGAAGCACAACTCAGCATCGAAACGTTCAAGTCGTACTGTACTCGTCTCTTACTCGTCTCTTTCGTATCTCCCTTCCCTCTTTTCTTCATCTTCTGATGCTTTGAAGTACGGAGGGGCTTAGTGGATGCCTAGGTACGTCAGAAAGCTTGTTACTGTATTGTCCATTGTACTAAATCGGGGAGTGTTGCTCGTTTTTGAGCAGTACTCCCCGTTTTCGCGTTCTGACATCAATTCGAAGGCCAGAGGGACGCATTAGACGGCCGAAGGGGCTTTCCGGAGGCCAGAGAATTGTAAGGTGAGTAAAAAATTGCTATTTCATTATCTTACGCGCTAATTTGTGGGAGTACTGCTCGTTATCGAGCAGTGCTTCCTGTTTTCTGTACTGCCTCGACGACCATACACCACATTCCGCGCCCGAAACCGTGCCCCTCCCATACCCCCATCTCCCGTGTGGCCCGTCTCACGCCCCAGCGCACGCCCTGCTCGCCTGCTCCGCACGACGCTGGATGGATGCGCAGCTTCTCCGCTCCGCGCACCTCATGCTACCTCTTCCTTGTCTCATTTCCCGCGCATCCACCGCCTCTCCCGCACCCTCTACCCCGTCCGCACGTCCGCACGCCTGCAAGTCCCCGCCGTCACCTGCACGGCCTCGCAGAGCGCCCATGCGTAGCTGCGCGTGTGGTGCGTAATTCTGCTGGTGCTCGTGTACTCGAAGGTCGGGGGAACGAATTGGAGCAATGAGAGGCTTTCTGGAAGCCTAGGTGAGTCAAATTTATTGTTCTCAGCTTGTGTATTGTACTAATCCGGGGAGTACTGCTCGTTTTCGAGCAGTACTCCCCATTTGCTGTGCTGTCTCGACGACCACACGCCACACCCCGCCACCGTCGCATTCCGCGCCCGAAACCACGCCACTCCTGTACTCCATCTCCCCGCGCCGTCTGCCTCACGCCCCCGCGCCCCCCTCATCTTGTGACGACCCCGCACCTGCTCCGTCTCTGACGATACGAATGCACGAGGGAAGGTCTGAAGGGTGGAGGAGCTTGATGGAGGCTAGAAGTGTCTAAGGTAAGTAAAACTTCTTGTTTCCAAATGCTAGTCGTGCTAATATGGGGAGTACTGCTCGTTATCGAGCAGTATTCCTGCCCTTCCCATGTCCTCCGCCCCATGCACCTCGTACTCCTGCACCATCCTGCACGCGGACCTGCATGAACATGTGCACAGCATCCGCACGACTTCGAGGTAAGTAAACATGGTTTATATCTTTCTTCTTGTACTAATATGGGGAGTACTGCTTGTTATCGATAACGAACAGTACTTCCCGTCCTGTGTTCGGCCTCTTCCCATCTCCTTCCCCATGCCCCGTGCCCCATGCCCCATGCCCCGCCTTTCCCCTTTTCTATCCCGGCACATGCTCCGTCTTAAATCGCAGGCATAGGGACTTTTTGGAAGCCAAAGTCAGTCAAAATTCTGTTGTTATCGCATTCAGTGTACTACATCGGTTAGTACAGCTCATTTTCGAGCAGGACCTCCCGTTTTCTCCTCTCCTGCATGACTCTGCACGATGCCGGATGGATGTGTATGTCCCTGCTGTCTTTTGCGTGGGCCTACGGATTCACGCAGAGCCCACGCCTTGCACTTGGAGAGCAGGAAGGGATTTGTGGAGGCTATAGGAGTGTGGGGTGAGTCACTGACTTATTATCTACTTGCTTATTGTGCTAACTTGGGGAGTTTTGCTCGATATTGAGCAATACTCCCCATTTATCTGCCTCCTCCCCTTGGACCTCTGCTCTACGCCCCGCGCACCATCCGCACACCTCCGCTATCTCGCGCGCGATCCCGCGCAGTATTCACGCCTCACGTGCGGCCCTGCCGTGCAGAGCAGAGTCCTGCTGTCGCACGCGTGGCTCTGAGATTGCCCACAGAGACTTATGCGGTGGTAAGGCTTCTACATGCTCTGCTACATGCTGACTTCAGATCTGGCACGAGTTCTTGCTTCAAGGTGAGTGATAAGACTTGTTTTTCTCTCTCAATCATGCTAACTCGGGGGGATTGCTTCTTTGTGCTCCCTCACTGTATTTTTGGTTTATCTACTACTACTTAGTATGTTATAATCTTGTAATGACTCGATGAAAAATATCAAAAATCCAGATGTTGAATTTGTAGTGAATTTAACTTCAAATTTAGAGTTTGCATGCTATGACAAAGTATTGTCTGACTTCTGATCTAATCTCTGACATAAAGTACTAATGTATGATGATCACTCTGAATTATCTACTAGAAGATACCTAACAATAGAAACTAATCCAGCATTGTTCAAAGAGGGCGGGCAAATATCTGATGAGATCACTAGTATTTGATAACATCTGACATATCTCAAAATTTAAACTTGTCTGGAAAATAATGAGTGTCTGACAAAGCAATGATATCTGATGAATACTTATAGCATGTCTGATGTGTCTGAAACTATCTAGATGATAGTGATCCACCTGATTCTGTCATTGTCTAATCTTTATTCAATATCTGACAAAAGTTTTAGATCTGACAAAAGCTCCAATATCTGATATATCTAAGAACATCTGGATGATAGGGGCCTACCTGACATTGTCTGAAAAATAGCAAATGTCTGACAGTCATTCAATGTCTGATAGGATGACTTGCATCTGATAAAAATTTAATGGTCTGGTAAATCTAGAAGCATCTGGACGATAGGGACCTACCTGACTTGGTCTGAAAAGTAATACTTGTCTGACTTATATTGAGTATCTGATAGGATAGTTTACATCTGACAAATGTTCCAAGGTCTGATATGTCTAAAAACATCTAGATAATATGGACCTATCTGACATTGTCTGCAAAATAGCAAATGCCTGACATTCATTCAGAGTCTGATAGGATCACTTGCATCTGATAAAAATTCACTGGTCTGCTATGTCTAGAAGCATCTGGACGATAGGGACCTACCTGATCTTGTCTAAATGCAACAATTGTCTGACTTTTATTGAATGTCTGACAAAATGCCCTTCATCTAACAGATTTTTAAGTATCTGATAGGTCTGACTATGTCTGATATTCCTTTGATTTTGCAAAATGATCTATACAATATTTTGTTCATGTATGAGTCAGACAAATGAATCTGTTCAGATCTCTCAGACAACAATCAGATGGTCAGACCAGTCAGAGATTTCCTCTTTTCCTGATGTATGGACTAAGGATTATGGACTAAGGACTAAGGACTACGGACTACGGACTACGGTCTATAGGGCAGGATTATGGTCTAAGGACTACGGACTACGGACTATGGACTATGGACTATGGACTATGGACTATAGACTATGGACTACAGACTACAGACTACGGACTATGGACTAACTTGAAGGATTGAGGACTTTGTGTACATCAGTAAACCTGGAAATCTCTGATTGATATCTGATTGAATCTAATTTCATCTGATTCAGACAGTCAGACAATCAGACAAGTCAGGTAGGCCCCTATCGTCCAGTGTGTTTCAGACAAAAGTGTCTAATTTTAGATGGCCATTTGGGTCTCAGACAGCTATCTAGGTCCTAGATAGCCATCTGGATCTCAGACAGCCATCTGGGTCTCAGACAGTCATCTGAGTGTCAGACAGATCTGAGAGTCAGACAATTATCTGGATAGCAGACAGCTATCAGGGTGGCAGACAATTGTCAGAGTATCAGATCTTGTCTGAAAGGCAGATCTGATCTGAAGACAGATTTGATCTGATAGTCAGACATTGCATCTTAGAAGCAGAAGCCGCACAGACAAAAAATATATAAAATCAGTCCATACCCAAAAGTCAGAAATACATCAGAACATAATTTTGAATCAGACTCAAACCAGATCAACCTCAGATTAGAGTTCAAACAATCCATGTTAGGATAACCATAGTTATTATGCTATTCAGAACACTAAGAAGGGCTAGACTCAGAGCAAGACAAACATGGGGTTAACCCTATGTATACTATAGTACAGATTGCAGCAGCAAAGAGACTACAATATGTGCATTAGCCTAGTCATGAAGAGATACAATAAGCACAAAGCACAATTTGCAGATCACAAAATGCACATGTTTCATGTCCCACACAGATTGCTCACCCACAAAGCCCAGGAAGATCAACACACCTTCATATCTCAGACAATACATCAGGAAACCTCTCCGTATACTTGTGAATCTTGTTTGCCTTGTTTTTGTCTGATATCCATGGTTTCAGAATTTGATATGGAAAAAGAAGAACCAGACAGGCCAGACATTTGTCTGGCCTCAGAAGTCATTCTTTTTTCAGATAGACCAGTTGAGATTTAGAAAACCAGCTGAGAACCAGATCATGAAATTGAACCAGACAACCCAGATCAGACAAACAAGACAAGACAAGCCAGACCAAACAAATCAGACCAGGCAAATCAGATAAGCTAGATCAGACCAGACAAGCCAGACCAGACAAGCTAGACAAGCCAAACCAGACTAGACAAGCCAGTTCAGATACAAAGCTAGACCAGACATAAAGCCAGATCAGACTAATCAGATCAGATATGAAGTCAGACCAGACTAATCAGATCAGATATAAAGTCAGACCAGACAAATCAGATCAGATATCAACCCAGGCCAGACTTATTATTAAGATCAGATTCAAATATCAGATCAGACTCAGACAGATTGGAATAATGACAGCAGCTTTAAATTCTGCAAATCAGGGTATAAAATCAACCAGACCCCATACATAAGACCCAAAAGATATGCATAGCAAGGGAAAGCATAGAAAATCATGAAGAGGTAAGGGAGAAGGAAAATTAAAAGGATTTAGAAAAGTAACAAAGAGGTAAGGAAGAAGAGAAATTAAAGAGATTTAGCAAAGTAGCAAAAAGGACTGAGGAGAATGGAGATTAAAGGGAATATAGAGAGAGAAATCAGAAAAAGACAGACCATCAGAGGCAAATTATCAAAAATATGACAGAACAATCCTGCATCTAAGAATTAGCAAAACCCTTCAAACGACCACGACGACCAGAAGCTGCCTCTGCTGAAGCACTAGAAACTTCACCAGGCTTTGGAGCACGCAGATACCCAGCCGAAGCATCCTTGATGATACCCCACTTCTCCTCTGAGATCTCCAATGCAATCTCAGCATAATCTTCAGACACACCACCCCAGAGTGATTCAGAAAATTGACCAGTGATCCTGGCCTGGAGGATAGCATCACCATCATCAGGATCTGGCTGAAGCCACATGGTCAAAGCTTGCTCCACCTAAGGCAAAATCAGAAAAATAAAAATAAAAACAAAGTGGACATACTGCAGTTGCTGCAAGTGTCAAAGCACCCACAGGAATGGCTGTCTGCCAGCTCCCCTCAGAGATAGTGTTTAAGCGGTTGAAGTGAGCATCTGCCACTGTGTGCAGAATCATCCGACTCATCCACATCCCACGAAACACCTACAAATACAGAGATCAGCAATAAAACACTCAAAAGAATAAAAGCTTACCCCAGAACCATCTGGCCTCTTCTCCATCCCTGCAAACATGAAGGGTGCGATAGAATCATTACCTTGAGTTGTCATGCCCAGCCAGTATCCAGCAAATGCCTCTTTGCTACTCATGGTCGCATTGGCCTTGCCGCTAGCCCAGTAAATATCAGAAACTGCCTGAATAGCCTTGTTGCCGAACTCGGTACGCCACTCGTACATTCTCTGTTTGAGCTATGCACCATGTCAGCCAAGAAACAGAAAATAAAGATACAACTTACCAATAAGAAGACATAGTCTTGCTTTGAGAAAACACGGGGATGGTCAGGGAAGAGCCTGTCCCATAGTCTCTGTGCCTTCTGAATGCAGCGGGGATCATCAAGGTCCCAGACATTGCTGCAACACCCCAGATAATCACGGTACATTACCGTGTACTTCTTGCGCCATTTCTTAACAGTACCGGGTGGCAGAACAGCATTCGTGATCCTGACACCAGCTACCACGACACCCGTGTCATCTTCCGCATCAAAGCCCTCTTGAGGGGCAGCATCTTCATTTGCTACAGTGTTCTAAAATAAACAAGAGTTAGTAAAATAGTGCAGATCTACAATTATACTCACCGTATCAGCCCCACGGTCATCAAGCTGCTTTAAAGGCATGCCATAGGTATTTGTACGGTGTTGGTCCTGTCCTTGCCATTGTTCTGACCAGGTTCGGAACCTGTGTCGTTCCCAAGTCGTACGGCTGTGTCAACACGGCGCCAAGTCCGTCACTAGAGCGGCGACGCTGCTACTGGTCTCGAAGAGTACGACGCTAAGGCCCGTCCCTTAGTGAAGAGAGATAGAGGATGGTTGAGGCGGACAAGGAGCGAAGATGAGAGGAGCGAATCGAGCGACTGTATTGCAAGTCGAGATACAAGATATACAAGAGGATAAACTTAGTGCTACAGGTCCGTGTACGTGGGGTTTATATATGCGTAGGTACGATAGGATATCCTAGGCGAAAGAGGCAGACGAAAGAGGCAGACGAAAGAGGCAGGCGAAAGAGGCAGTAGGATACCCTATACGAAGTCTTAGATAAGCAATCAGTGGAGGAAGCGATGACAGTAAGTGATGGATCGATGGATCGATAGATGGTTGGAGGGCGTCATCGCAGAAGAAAAGAAATGATAAGTCCTTGTAAAAGAGAAAAGAAAATACGGTCATAACATCACCCCTCGTCCAGGTGTCAAGTCGTCCCGACTTCTCTGTACCCAAAACATCCTGTCACAAGAATCTTCCATGCGAACCGTGAAGCAGTGATTGCAGGGCCTCCCTTCTTTCCCTTTGCAATGCCGTTGAGTGGCGTAACAGCGCGAACAGGAGCTGCGCCGTCTGCCGAGGGTGGTCTCTGTGGTGAGTCGTAGGTTCTGGAAGTCCGTCTTGTCACAGGTGTTGCGCTGCTTAGCACCCTGGCAGGCTTCACAAGGTGGCGGACCGAAGCAATTCCGGTGAGCCTGTGCGCAATTGGTGCACCTGATGAGTACTCCCTTCTCCTTCCACGCCGCGTTGGTCCATCGCAGTTTCTCTCCTGAGGGCGCTATTACCCATCGTAGTGGACCGGAGTCGTCGAAGGTGGGATTGAAACACGTCGCGGTAGATGTCACGGGCGTCGTGTCGGTTACTGACGGAGACTCGTTTGCGAATGGACTCAGGAAAGAGGGGGTGAGGGATACGTCCTCGAGGTCGCGGGGGTCCATTGATGTGGGGAGTATCGGCGGCGAGGTCATCATGGGCAGTGTCGGCGGGTCCGGGGTGAGTACAGCCCATTGAAGGGTTGGGGATGAACAAAAGTGTCCACTGCCGTCAGGTCGAATGGGGTTGGGCTGCGAAGCAGGTCGTCCGGCGGCATACCAGGCGACCAGTTCTTCATCGCGGTGTCCAATATCTCGTACGACCCAATCGATGTCGTTGAATCCCATGATGGATTGATCCAGGTGATCTCCGAGGTACTCGAGGTGTTGCCAAACACCGCATCCTTGAATGGTTCGAAAGGACTGCTGCTGCCGCTCGAGCGCTTCCTGGGCTCGACGGTTCACCTGTTCGAGCGCATCTGCCATATCCTGAGCACTTCGATTCAATGCCTCGCGTTCTTCTTGGTTCTCGAGGTGCGAGCGCCAGGCATCAACCACTGCATTAGCCCTTGCTGTGGCCTCGTCAGAGTATCCGGACAGTGCGTGGACAGTGTTGCGCATGTAGTTCTCGATGGCTCCTTGGTATTCTGGTCTTCCTAGAAGAAGGAGGTGTCGCACGGAAAGGAGGTCATTGATCGTGTTGAACTCGACATTGACGGGGTTCAGAATGACTGTATCGTGATTTCGAATGGGGAGGGGGCGCGACTGGTAGTATTCCGTGCGGTCTCGGTCCTGCGACGTTGGAAGGCGCCCGCCGTTGCGTCGTTCAACAACGCATCGAGCATGCTGATGCCATAGGGCGGCGGTGTACTGGGGTCGTCCTGGGAATGGAGATGCGTGTTCCTGTTGTCCTCCAGATCCGTCGAGAGGCTTCCAAGAGTTCTCGTCGTGGGCAAAGACGCGTTGGACAAGCATGAGTGCCTCTCCCATCTCGATGGACGAGACGTCCTGGGGTTCTCGTTGCGCGATCTGTTGGAACCAGTCGACGACCTTCTGGCGGTCTGCAACGCTGGGGTCGTTGTCGTCGATGATGCGTTGGACTGTCGAGATGCTCGTCTCCTCGGGGTCGGGCTCCGGTGTGGCAGTTGTGAGTTCCGTGGCAAGTTCCTGCCACGTCTGGTGTCTCTGGGGCCATTGGCCGGCATCCCCCCACTCGATCCATTGGTTGTCGCTGGTCTGTTGCCCCGCCTCCGTGTTGTTGATGTTGATCGTCTGCCATCCTGTCCCGGTGCCGGCCCAGGCCTCGGCGTTGGCCTGACTGGCGGCTGAGTGAAAGCTACCCGCCTCGTCGTCCTCATCGTTGTCCGTGGTGTCGTCCTCATGCTCGGAGGAGGAACGATCGGTGTCCCCCTCGGCGTCGTCATCCGTGGTGTCGTCCTCGTCGTCTCCATCTGTGGACTGGTCGTTGGCGATGGTGGGCGAGGTGTCGAGTAACGGTGTGGTCTCGTCGATGGGCATGGCCTCAGATTGTACGGGTACGGAGTGATACTGTTCGGGCTGGGGCTGGTAGGCGGTGGAGATGCGCAAGTAGGGGTGGGATTCGTTGTCAGCGTTCCCGTTGTAGGAGTCGACGTCGCTGTCGGTGAAATCGGTCTGCATAGTCGGAGAAGCAGGAGAAGAAGGGCAAGGCATATTGCGATGAGAATGATACTGATTGTGATGACTAGAATGAGAAGCTGCTGGTGCGGTGAAGGACATTCGCTGTTGGGGTCAAAAGGTGAAAAGTTACCCCCCCTTTTATACTCGACGTCCGCGTCGTGTGGCTATGCTAGAAGTGCCTTTTTCGGTTTGGATATCCTGGCCGCGCGTGGAGCGACGCGGGGCTGTTGTGCCTTTAGCTGCCAGATTTGGTATGCGTGGATTTCGTCCGTCGGAGGAAAGTGGCGGTGGACTGTGGCCGGAGGGCTTGAGGGTGCCGTTTATGGAAGTCTGCGATAGCGGCATCGGCCGTTCCCTGTACATTGCCCATAGGTTCCCAAGTATCGTCGGCATCCGAATAGCCCTTCCAGTGGACGAGGTACTGCAGCTGATTGCGGTAGCGGCGCGAGTCCACAATCTTGTCAACCTCCCATTGTTCTTCATTGTTGACAAGATCCGGTAATGGCGGCGGCGGAGTTGGTCCGTTGGCTTCCGTGGTGCGATAAGGTGAGAGATACGATGCGTGGAAGACCGGGTGAATCTTCCAGGTCGGAGGTAGTGCGAGCGCAAAGGTGACGGGTCCAAGGACCGAGGTGATCTTGAACGGACCATATCGTTTAGGAGCCAGTTTGCTCGTAGGGTGCGAAGTTCGGAGATTCGTCGCATCGAGCCAAACCTTATCGTTCTTATAGTGAGGTGGTGCATTCGTGATCCGGTCCGCCATGTGTTGCGCGAGGCGGTGTGATGCTTGGAGGTCCTTGCGCAACCGTTCGAGGTTGTCGAGACGATGAGTCACTCCGGGGGTATCAGCTACTGCGGATGGAGCAATATGGGCACGTGGCGTATAGCCCATAAGAGCCTGAAATGGGGTGGTCTTCAATGATGCTTGGAGTGTGGCATTGTGGAGAACTCCGCAAGCGGTAGTAGGCGTGCCCAATTGTCCTGGCGGTGGTTGCAGAATATTCGAGGTACTGTTCGACTTCTTGATTCAATCGTTCTGTTTGTCCGTCGGCCTGTGGATGGTATGCGGTCGTCTTGGCCTGAGATATTCCGAGTCGGAGACAGAGCGTCGCGAACCACTTGGAGGTGAATTGTGTGCCTCGGTCGGAGATAAGTTTCGTAGGCAAAGCCAAAACGTCGGAAGACGTTAGCTTCATAGAGCGTGGAGAAGTCGTCGGCCGTCATAGCTTCTCGGCAAGGAACTAGGACTGCAGCCTTAGTGACGTCATGGTCGATGAAGACTGCAATGGAGTCGAAGCCGTCAGACTCTGGAAGTTTGGTGATCAAATCGTAGAAACTGTGGAGAACGGTAGTGCGTCCGGTTCTGCAGGATAGGCTGGATGTGGGGACGTGGTTCTTGATTCTTCATAGCTTGGCACGTTGTGCATCCCTTGACGAAATCCCGAATGAAAGAGACCATACCAGGCCAGAAGTATTCTCGTTGTACAAGCTCCACGGTGCGCCACTCTCCTGGGTGTCCATATGCCGGGTTTTCGTGTACTTGTCGTACCACCTTCCTTCGAATTTCGTCGAACTTGGCCACATAGATTCGTCCTCGATATAGGAGTAGGCCATTTTCGTCTAGGCTCCAACCGTCTAGTCCTTTGTCGATGAATGATGGTGCTTGTTTCCGCAGGGCATCGACGACGTCCTTTGACTTTTCGAAGCGATTTGCTTCTGCAATCAATTCAGCTTGAATGTCCGATTCTGGTGCTTGTACTCCCGTTCGTAGCGCTGAGATGAATACGTCTTGTGGTAATACAATCTGGTCTTCGTTGTCGTCCTTTCCTTCTCCATGGTCTGGTCGTCGAGATAGCGCATCGGCGCGCGTCATGGTTTTCCGGCCGCATGTCGGATGGTATAGTCGAAGCGAGACATGAACAGCATCCAGCGTGCTTGTCGTCTTGTTAACTTGTGAGCTCCTTGAAGTAAAGCAGATTCTGTGATCGATACGATCAATCTGGTGTGGTGACCCTTCTAGATAATGTCGCCACGTTTCGAGTGCTCGAATGATGGCAAGAAGTTCTCTGTCGTAAATGTCGTAGTTCCGTTCAGTGTCGGTGAAGGAATGCGATAGGTAGGCGCAGGGATGGGATCGTCCGTCTTCGCCTTCTTGTGAAAGTACTGCGCCATAAGCGAATGCTGATGCATCCGTTTCGACCGAGAAGGGCTTTGTGGTGTCTGGTTGGGCAAGGATGGGTGCGGATGTGAACCGTTCCTTGAGAGTTTCGAAGGCTTCTTGCTGCTTTGTGTCCCAGACCCACTTCTCGTCCTTCTTGGTAAGGTCATTCAGCGGTCGTGCGATGGATGAAAATCCCTATGAATCTCCTATAAAAGTTTCCGAATCCTAGGAAGGATCGAACATCTCGGACGTTCTTGGGCACCGGCCATTCCTTGATTCCTGCAAGCTTGACGGGGTCCATCTTGACAGTTCCCTTCTCGAGAATAAGGCCAAGGTATTCAATGCTGGGGGCCTCAAATGTGCATTTCTCTGGCTTGAGTAGAGGTCGTTTTCCTGCAGGATGGTGAGGACTCGATGGACGATGTCACGATGTTCTTGCAGCGTGGCTGTTGCAATGAGGATATCGTCCATATAGATGATGACTTTGCCTGTAGCAAGGAGATCTCGGAAGAGGTCGTTCATCATTGTCTGAAACGTTGCGGTGAGTTCGTAAGTCCAAAGAACATAACCATTGGTTCGAAGAGGCCTCGATTGGTGAGGAAAGCTGCCTTCCACTGATCTCCATCTCGGATGCGAATGTTGTTGTATCCCCATCGCACATCGAACTTCGTGAAGTTAGGATGCTTCGCGAACTTTGTCGATGAGTTCCGGAATGAGCGGTAAAGGGTACTTGTTCTTGATCGTCATCGCATTTAATTGGCGGTAGTCCTGTACGGGGCGTAGTTTGCCGTCCTTCTTTTTAATGAAGAAGAAGGGGGATGCGAGTGGCGATTTGGATGTGTCGAATATATCCTTTCGAGATCTAGGAACTTGTCGAGGGATTCCTGTTCTCCTGGGGCTAAGGGGTACATCTTGCACCTGGTCCGTGGAATGGCGTCGGGTTTAAGTTCGATGGCATGGTCCCAGGGTCGTTCTGGTGGAAAGCGGAAAGAGGCTTCTTCGCTGAACACTTTCTCGTACTGCTTGTACTGTTTCGGAATTTGATCTGCCGTATTGACCTTCCCTTCCTTCTGTTTCTTGAGGAAGTCTTGTATCGCCATGTCTTGCGCATTGTAGACCTTGCGGATCACCGCAATGGTTTCTTCGTCATCTTCTGGGAGTTCTCCTTCTTCGTTCCCGGGTGTCCAAAAGAGTTCGTCTCCTTCTTCCAAGTTGGTGCTTGGGTCTGCAGTTTCGGGGTGGAGGACGCGTCGTACGGACTCCTCCATCTCTTCTTCTGTTGGGTCCGGGGCTACTGGCTGGCCTTCGTCTGGGTCTATGGGGTCCACCCGAGGTGCTTCATGAGGTATCTTGCTAATTGGTCGATGTCGTAGCTCGGAGCGATGGATTCGTCGTCCTCCTACCACTATAGCACTAAGTGGTCTTCCTTTGAACCGTTCCGGGGATTCGATGCGGCATATCGGAGGGCACTGGTTGAACGTTAGGTATCCATTCTTCCAGTCAAATGATGGGTTGTGTCGGCGGAGCCAAGTCATGCCTAAGATAATGTCTTCTTTCCCTATATCTGTGATTAAAAATCTCGTCAGTTCCCGATGAGGACCGAGGTCCATGTATAGTTCCGTTGCATGTGTAATGCGTCCAAGTACGTTTTCAGTAGAATCGACATTGCGTACTGGTATTTCCTTCTTTAGAGGCTGCGTTGCCAGCCCAAATTTCTTGACTATTCTCCAGTTTATGAAGACATCTGTGGCGCCACTATCGACTAGTGCGACCACATCAGCGATTTTCTTGCGCCCACTGAGCTGAACAACAAAGTTTAGTGCTCGTAATGCTGGTGATACTGTTACAAATTCAGAATCTGGGTGCTCTCGTTTCGCCGTCCTGAGCCACGCTGAAGGGTCAGGACGCTTCAAAAATCCTTTGCGTCATCGGTCTTCTTCGGCTGTTCTTCGGTCTTCATACGATGGATCTCCTGTTCTATGATGAGATCGGGTCCTTCTTCGTGGACGTGGTATTGTTCTTCTTCGGCTTCTACTTCGCGAACGAAGGATCTCTGCTGGTCTTCCTGGGAATGCGATTGTTGGAGTATCCTCCTCGTCCCTGTGTCGAGGGTTGTCCTCGTCCTGCACCCTGAACGCGTTGGGTGCGTCGTTCGCAGTTCCTGGCTACGTGGCCTTGCTGACCACACTCGTAGCATTGGCCGTTCTTCCGATATTCGTCTTGCTGTCCTCTGCTGAGGTATCGCCTGGCTGCTGGTCGTCCATCTCGTCTGGTACTCTGTCCAATGTCCATCGGTTCTCCTGGAGGTAAAGCGGTCGATCTGGTTCCTTGGTTCTGAAACCTGGTATAACCGTAGGGATTGGCGAGTCCTCCATCAATGGTACGCTCGATGGTTTCGAGTTCCAGGGCTTTGGTCTGCCAGCCTTTGACGTCCGTGGGTGGCGTTCCCTGCATGGCGATGGTGGTCTGGTAATGCCTCGGGAGTCCTCTACGGTATGTGTCCATCAGGAGGTTCTGGTGATGGGTCTCGTTGAGTTCTGCTTTGAGACGCAGGCGATTGAACTGTTCATTGTACTGTGTGATGGACAGTTTTCCCTTCTGAAGGCGACTGAGCTGTCCTGCTGCAACTTGACGTTCTCCGGGGTCCTTGAAGCGATCCGTGAAGGCTGTCTTGAAGTCTTCCCAGGTCTTTGGGACCGCTTTCGCCTTGTGGAGTCCATGTGCCCAGCTGAGGGCATCACCCTTGTTGCAGTAGGAGAGAGCAAAGTTGACCTTCGCTTCTTCTCTCACCGTATTGGAGAGTTCTTGCTGTGCGATGTATAGTTCGCAGGCCAATATGAATGCGTCTGCCTTGGTCCTGTCACCATCGAAAAATTCTGGTTTGTTGGCTTTGATTTCCGTCATCTTCTTGGGGCGTGCAGTGCTCGTTCCTCCTGGAGGGTTCGGATTGGGATTAGGATTGGGGGTGGGGTTCTGAATGGGTTGTTGGATAGGAGGAGGATTCTGTACTGGCACTGCAGGGGTCGGGTCAGGGGCTGGTGGGTTTGGATTAGGTGGGTTCGGTGCTGGGGTCTGCTGAGAGCTTGAGTGCTGCGTAGGCGTGATCGGGGCTACCTTCTTTCGAAGAGAAAGTCGGTCTGCGGTCCACTGTTGGGCAAGTGTTCCTTCGGCTACTTTGCGGACGTGTTCTTCAACCTCTGGGTTTGCTTGATCACGATATATGCGCTCGGCCGTTAATGCTGCGACCTTTCGTTGCTCGTTTGTGACTGTAGACCCGTCTTCTTTGATCCAATGTTCTCCAACCTTGAAGGAGTGTCGTTCGTCGTGTAGGAGGTACCCGTTGACTAGTCCTATCGATTCTGGTGTCCCTTGTTCGGATGTGTGATAACTGTTCGTTCCAACGTGTGCTGCTACGGCTGCGAGGTAGCGAGCTTCTTCTAGTTCTCCTGTGGTTGCCGGTCGTTGTACGGTGTTCGTCTGGATGTAGATGTTCCCTTGGATGTCTGTAAGGACTCCTTCGATATCTTCAGGTCGTTGTCGAAGTACGATCTGTCCGTTTGTCGAGTAATATGCGATCTTGAAGGGGCTGCCGTATGGCCCTTCTCCGATGTTGTAGTCCGAAATCTTGGCGGGGTGTTGTCGAGAAGTTTATCCTAATGTTCTGACCAGGTTCGGAACCTGTGTCGTTCCCAAGTCGTACGGCAGTGTCAACACGGCGCCAAGTCCGTCACTAGAGCGGCGACGCTGCTAGTGGTCTCGAAGAGTACGACGCTAAGGCCCGTCCCTTAGCGAAGAGAGATAGAGGATGGTTGAGGCAGACAAGGAGCGAAGATGAGAGGAGCGAATCAAGCGACTGTATTGCAAGTCGAGATACAAGATATACAAGAGGATAAACTTAGTGCTACAGGTCCGTGTACGTGGGGTTTATATATGCGTAGGTACGATAGGATATCCTAGGCAAAAGAGGCAGACGAAAGAGGCAGACGAAAGAGGCAGACGAAAGAGGCAGTAGGATATCCTATACGAAGTCTTAGATAAGCAATCAGTGGAGGAAGCGATGACAGTAAGTGATGGATCGATGGATCGATAGATGGTTGGAGGGCGTCATCGCAGAAGAAAAGAAATGATAAGTCCTTGTAAAAGAGAAAAGAAAATACGGTCATAACAGCCATTGTGTAGGTGAGGTTGCCGCATTGAGTGTTGCAGAGCGCTGGCCGTTGCGTGCTGTAGTCGAACATGACCCCGATGGGCCTGGCGTGCGAGGAGGGTGCTCAACACCCACACGAGGGACCTTAGAGCTTGAAGGACCAGCGCGCAATGTAGAAGGTCCTGCTTGTGATGCAGGTGCTGGTGTACGAGGGGGCTGTGCTGGTGTGCGTGCAGCGAGCTGCAAGATTGTTGGCGGGAACTCGTTGTCATCGGACCAGTCCATTTTGTCTTCGTAGGCAACCAGAGCAGCCTCGGTGTTCTGCTATAGAATAGTATTAGTCTATATATAAACAATGGCATGATATTGAAAGCATACCTCTCGAGTCGAAAGTCGTGAAGAGCCGCCTGTTAATGAGACAGACGGACGGACTTTGGCTTCATAATTGAGGGGATGAGGTATGCTTGTCTGTGTGAGTAACAATGTGGTAAGACATGTCACCTCGTTCAACGAGGCAGACTGCTGAAAAGAAGTGATATGTCACTCACTGATATTGTCTTGCTGTGCCTTGGGTGGGTACGCTGCGTTGTCTGGGGCATGGCGAGGATGCCCTTCTCGAGTCGAATGACCGGAAAATGAGCCCACCTCCTCGGCAGAGGTGGGCTGGGAAGTCTTGGGAACAGCTCTGGGAGTCGGACGGGCCGATGCGAGCCGACCTCGCCTATGTCTGAGTCACGGCGTGGCTGGCCCGCTCGAGTCGAGTAGGAATCGGGAGTTTGTCATCTACATCACGGCCCTGTAAAGTAGAAGATAAATGATGAGTAGAAATAAGCTAGTAAGAAGGCTGTCACGCACCTTTAATGGACCCTTATGGCCTGAGATTCGTATCGGGAAGTTCTCGTCATCGTACGAGGGCGCTGGTTGTGCGTGCCGCTGCCCTTCGCGGAGTCGAAACGAGCCTGCCTCCTCGTCTGAGGCAGGCTGGTGTGCTGTGTTGTCCGAGACACGGCGCGGCTGCCCTGCACGCATTGGATGTATTGAGATGAGCCCGCCTCGTCGAGAGAGGCAGGCGGGGGAGTTCCATGGTCTCGAGCACGCGCGTTTAGAGGCTCCACGTGTCGCAGTGGCTCAAACGAGCCCGCATCGTCGAGAGATGCGGGTGGAGGGGGTATGGAGTCCTGCGGAGCGGGGTATCGAGTCCTGCGGACGGCGTTTGGGGCCTCCGCGTGTCATGGTGGCTGGAATCGAGCCCGCATCGTCGAGAGATGCAGGCGGAGGGACTCCTGAGTCTGGTGCACGACGTTTGGACCCTCCGCGTGTCGCGGTGGCTCCAAACGTGCCCGCATCGTCGAAAGCGCAGGCGGGAGGGGTCTCGTTTGAGTTGTGGAGACTCCGCTATATCGAGTCTATCACCTGTGCAAATAGGAAAAGAATGAGATTTGTCCGCCTCATCGAATGAGGCGAACAAGGTGCAGAAGACATGATATCACTACAGATTACTTACCATACGTACGGGAGTCCGCCTCATCGAATGAGGCGGAGGGACGGGGCTTTGTAGCGGAGGGGACGGTCGTGGTCGTGCCACGTTGCTGCTTCCCTGTGGAAGTAGCAACACGTTCAGACACGTCCGCCTCGTTGCACGAGGCGGACACCTGGACCATGTAAACAAATCCGTTGATCACTTACCGTAAGTCCGTTGCACTTCGCGACTCGAAACATCGGTTTCGAGCGCGGTGTTCGCCTCGTCGTCGAATGAGACGGTCGGTTGGGACGTTGTGGCCGAGGTGATGGACGTGGTCGTGCCACGTTGCTGCTTGCCTGTGGGAGCAGCAACATGATAAGATACGTCCGCCTCGTTACACGAGGCGGACAGCAGGACAATAGAAGAAGACATTGAATACTTACCATAATTCCGTGAAATCCACGACTCGAACCATCCGTTTCGAGTCGCGCAGTGTTAGCCTCGTCGAATGAAGCGGACGGACGTGACTTCGTGGCTGATGTGACGGACATGTTCGTACCATGTTGCTGTTTGTCTGTGGAAGCAGCGAGACATTAAGACACGTCCGCCTCATGCAACGAGGCGGACAGCAGGATAACAGAAAGAAAAACATTAATTACTTACCGTGGGGCCGTTGTACTTCACTACTCGAAACGTCTGTTTCGAGTCTCGCAGTGCCCGCCTCGTCGAATGATGCGGACGGATGGGATTTCGTTGCATTTGAGGGCATTGCTGTAGCATCATGCATCTCACCTGTGGAAGCGAGTCCATGGATAAGGATCGTCCGCCTCGTAGAACGAGGCGGACATTGGCATGCCATAGATGGATAGACAGGCTGACTTACCACGTTGTGGGAAAGCTCCGCGAGTCGAAACGTTCGTTTCGACCGGCGCGTTGCTTCTCGAGTCGGATTCTTGCAGGCGCGAGGGTCGGAGAGAGGTGTGGTTGAGAGTAAGGGGAGTTAGGATGGCCACGTTGGTGGTCGTCAAACAGTACGATGGCGATGGCATTGCTCTATACATAGATATAGTTGTGACCAATGTTAGAAGGCTTTGAGAGAGAAGAAAAGACAATGACGCACCTTCAATAACTGGCCTTGCTGTCCATCGTCCTCTCAAACCATCCGGTCTCATCCTCAGACTCGAATGCGGCCGCGGGTTGAGGTACGTTTGTGACGTCATTCGGTCCCGCTGTCTTGAGGCTTGAAGTCCGTCCCTTGCGAGATTTGACTGGGCGAGGCGGGGTGCGCCAATCTGGCTTGAAGCCGGATTTGCGTGGAGTAAAGCTAGAGGTCTCGAGGGTGAGCATGATAGAACGGAGGAAGAAAGGCCCTTAGGATGGTAAGCGTCGCAACTTGACAGATCAATCAACGACTTACACAATCTCCACTGCTTTTCCCTTGCCTTTCGCCCTCCTCCTTCTTGCCTTCTCCTCTTCATCCGTCTCCGTCTCGACTCGGTCATCGTCGGCATCTGTTTGCCGGTCTATATCGACTTCGAAGTCTGGATCCGCGACCGAGTCGTCGCCATCCGATTCTTCGTACTTGGGTGCCTCGTACTCGAGTTCTTCGTACTCGGGTTTCTCGAACGTGTTGTCATCCGATCGTGGACCATCGGAGGAAGCTGATTTCAAGTGAGTGCTAGCATATTTGAAAGTGAAGGTTCTACTCACAATCAACCAGCTTTTTCGCCATACTTTCCTTTAATTTCTCTTCCAGACCCTCAAGATCCTCCCGCAGCTCCCTCGCGACCTTCATCTTTTCGGCCAAGTAGGCGAGCCGTGCAGCCTTTTGGGCCGCAAAGCTAAGCTCGCCCTCACCTTGTTCGTTGATCTGTCCATTGTCCGGTTCCATCCCCACATCTCCGTCCTCGACCTCTGTGACCCCGACTTCTCCATCTGCCATCTCGATCTCTTCCCCTTCGTCAAGCACCTCGACCTCGGCCTCGACGTCTTCATCATCCGACTCTCGGTCGGCTCGCGTCCTCTTGGCTACATTTTATTGGTTCTAGTGAGTAAACTTTTGGTTTGTTTAATTAAACAACTCACCATTGACAACAGAACTAGTCCTGTGGTCTCTGTGAACCACGCGATTGCCACAATCGCGACTTGCACGGACAGCTTGACTTGTCTGTCGGTTGCGGGTGTTCTGACCGGAGACACTGCGTACGGTAGTCGACGCGCGGGTGGATCTAGCAGTATTAGCCCGCCTGTTAGCTCGCGCTGCACCAGACGTGTGCGTGGCAGCCTCCTCAGCCAGCATCTCGGCTTCAGAACGGCGCTTTTTACGTGGAGGCTTTGGTACAGCCTCATCTTCTGATTGAGAGGCATCCTCGTGAGTCTTTTTCTTGCGTCTTCCTGCAACTGGCATGGCTGATGGATGATGCGTGGTGAGTCGTAAGCAGAAGGACACGGAGACGTGGCAACCGTCAGTGGCTTGATCTCGGCTGGCTTGATCTCGGCTGGTTTGACCTTGGCTACAAATCCCCCGCGCCACTGCTTGACTCAGCCACTATTTGCCAAGGACTCGACTTCACTCGTTCAAGTCTGCTTGCAACATTATTGTCTCTATTCACGATATTTGCTCAGTTATATTGCTCTCAGTGTCCCTGATATCTTGGTTCTGTGGACTTGTCTCTGTGCTGTGACCACACATCAAGGCCTTGTGGTGATTTACTTCTGCTTCTTACGGCACAGATTATCTTCTGTTGACTTAGCTCCGTGACTTGGCACTGCATTGTGACAGCAAACAAAGTGCTTGCCTTTGTTTGATTTTTAATTGAAACTGCATTAAACAGCCTCGTGTTGATTGCTATAGAGACTATGGTTGGGTCACGGCGGAAGGCTCATCATGGTCGAGATTATGCTTGTCCAACACCCACCTCTGCACGATGTCGGCGTGGCTTTGTTACCCCATGGGGACTTACACAACATATGAATGCGATTCATCCCTCTTTTGCTCACATGAATGTGACATCTCCAGAAGTGTCTCCATTGACTCTGGGCAGTGATTTAGAGGATGATTACAATGATCTAAAATCTGGAGCTTCTGGACTTGAAGTTGATATACATCCTCTACTTGATGGAACCCCTTGCAATGAGAATGGACATGACCTTGCTTTTGATGTTGCACCTTGTGGCCTTCCAGAACCCAAGGCGAATAATGACTGGTCTCCATTTCGAAATCGAGTTGAATTTCAAACTGCTGATTTATTGTTTCGGCGAATACAAGTATCAGAGGATAATCATGATGATCTTATGGACTTGTGGGCTGCTGAACATGGTGGAAATCCACCTTTTGCAAATGTGCATGACATGCATAATGTGATTGATGCTATTCAATTAGGTGATGCACCTTGGCTACATTTTTCTGTGCAATATGGTGGCAAAAAACCAAAGAAAAAAGTGCCAAAGTGGATGAAAGAATTGTATCATGTTTGGTTTCGTGATCCACGCACTGTGATACAGAACCAACTGGCAAATCCTGATTTTAAGAATGAAATTGACTATGCTCCAAAACGCCAATTTAAAAATGGAAAGAGAGTATGGACAAACTTTATGTCTGGAAATTGGGCATGGCGTCAGGCTGATAAGATTGCTGAGGATCCAAATACACATGGTGCCATGTTTGTACCTTTAATTATGGGCAGCGATAAGACCATAGTTTCAGTGGGTACAGGCCACAATGAATATTGGCCACTTTATGCTTCTATTGGCAATGTGCATAATAATGTTCGACGTGCTCATCGTGATGCCCTGACTGTCATGGGCTTTCTTTCCATTGCAAAGGCAGATCGCAGACGTAAAAAGTCAGTTGCATTTCGTAGATTCAAGCGACATCTTTTACATGAGTCTTTGAAGACAATTTTGTCCCCTCTGCAATCAGGCATGACTATACCAGATATTGTTCGATGTCCTGATGGACACTTGCGCCGTGCTGTTTATAGACTTGGTCCTTATATTGCAGATTATCCTGAGCAATGTGCCCTTTCTTGCATAGTTCAAGCATGGTGTTTTGAATGCAAAAATAGACCAAAACACTTGGATGATGATCCTGGTGAGAAAAGAAGTCATGAGGACACTGGTCAATTACATGAGTCCAAAACAAAGCAGGAATTATGGACAGAATATGGCATAGTGCCAGATATAATGGTGAATGTTTTTACTACTGTCAAGTTACTGCCTGAATCTAATTCTTTTATTAGCCATTTACATACTCATTTCCTCGAGCAGATATCCATAGGCTCATTTCTCCAGATCTTTTGCATCAGATTATCAAAGGCACCTTTCATGATCATCTTGTAATTTGGGTTGAGCAATATCTTTTCAAGGTTCATGGTAAAGCTCAAGGTTCCGAAATTCTTGCAGAGATTGATTGAAGACTTGCAGCTGTACCATCTTTTCCTGAGCTTCGTCGATTTCCTGATGGCCGTAGATTTTCACAGTGGACTGGAGATGATTCAAAAGCCTTGATGAAAGTGTTTTTGACTGCTATTGATGGACTTGTTCCACCACAGATAGTAAGATGTGTTCGTGCATTTTTGGACTTCTGTTATATTGCACGCAAATCCACAATCAATGATGATAATTTGGATATCATGGAAGCAGCCTTGGAGATATTTTGGACAGAGCGTCAGATTTTTGTGGATGTTGGTGTGTGCCCCAAGGGTATTTCATTGCCTCGGCAGCACTCTTTGAAGCATTATCAAGAATGGATTGAGGAGTTTGCAGTTCCAAATGGCTTATGCACATCTATAACTGAGGCCAAGCACATAAAAGCTGTAAAAGAGCCATGGCGTCGCTCCAGTCGGTTTGAAGCTCTTGGACAAATGTTGATAACAAACCAAAGATTAGATAAGCTTTCAGCATGTTTGAATGATTTTATTCAACGTGGCATGTTAGACAAACCTCTTGCAATGCATATGAAAGAAATGAATGAGGAATTGGAAGCTCAAATCTTTCCCAATCCATCCAAAGTCTTGAAAAACAACAATATTATAGAGATTGATATTGGAAATAACTCATGAGTCATGGCCAATGTTGTTCTTGCTCGATCTAAAAAGTCTGGATATTCTAAAAGAGTGTATGATTTGGCTGAACATATTCAACAGCCAGAACTCTCTGATATGATTCGTCGCTTCTTATATGATCAAAAGCATCCAGCTGAAGACAAGACCTCATCTGATGTTGATATTTCTGAGTGCCCCAATCCACCTTATAAAATTGATGTCTTTCATTCTGCTATTGCCACATATTTTTCACCTAGTGATATATCTGGAAGATCAGGATATCATCAGCATCATATTCGATCAAATAATTCTTGGCGACATAGTGAAGACTTTCCACGTCATGATTGTGTTTTTGTTGAGAGCAATCCTGACCTCTCTGGAATGAGAGGATTGTTTGTTGGACAAGTGTTGCTCTTTTTTTCTTTTGAATATCAAGAGAAAAATTATCCATGTGCCCTTATCAAATGGCTTACTCCTGTTGAAGATAAACCAGATGAAGACACTGGTATGTGGATTGTAGAATGGGAGATAGATGAAGATGGAGACAATGTTTGCTCAGTAGTTCATTTGGATAGTATTATCAGAGGGGCACACTTGATAGGAGTATATGGAGAACAACACCTTCCTTCTGACTTTGAACACTTTTACACAATGGATGCCTTTTCCCAATTCTATGTTAACAAATTTTCTGATCATCATGCTTATGAGATTGCTTTTTAGTAGCTGTAAAGTATTTCAACTTTCTTTTGTGTACTACTTGTATCAATCATCTATGCAGACTAACTTGAATCTACTACTAACTTTTGGATGTAAGGATGCTTCAAACTTCTTGGGTGTGAGTCTGACTTGATGTATCATGAGTCTTTATAGTCATAATTCATCTCCTGCCTTGATGATCTTTATTAGCTCACTGAGCTTCATCAGCAAACGTCTCCATTTACTTAGTGACCTTGTTTGCCTTATTTTGATCTGGCTGATCTGGGTTTTATCTGGGTTTTGTCTGAAATTTTTTAAAAATA
Organism: Hericium coralloides; assembly: GCA_003675405.1. Taxonomy (NCBI): domain Eukaryota; kingdom Fungi; phylum Basidiomycota; class Agaricomycetes; order Russulales; family Hericiaceae; genus Hericium; species Hericium coralloides. The sequence goes on from QUOP01000113.1 coordinate 72,014, forward strand.
GCTTTGAATAGTTTTTGATGTTCATATAATAGACTAAAAGGATATAACATTATAACAACAGATATTACAAAGCTCAAATTACATTTTTTAAAATATTTTAGATCAAACCCAGATCAAACCTAGACTAGTCAGACCAAAACAAGGCAAACAAGATCACTAAGTAAATGGAGACGTTTGCTGATGTTTAACTATCACATAACACTATACCAACTATCTAATTGTTGTCTGATTTTTATCTGACATCTGAGAAGATGTTTGAGATCTGGAAAATATCTGACAAACATCTGATTGGTATCTGGTTTTTGTCTAACATCTGAGAATTAGCTTGACATTTCAAAATCATCTGGTTTTTGTCTGACATCTGCCTGGTTTTCTGTCTAATATCTGGTAATTTGTTTGACATCTGAGAAGTACCTTGTTTCTGTCTGGTCCCTATCTGATTTTGGTTTACCATCTGGCAACCTATCTGACATCTGACAAACATCTGGTTTTTGTCTGATTTTCATCTGGTTTCTGTCTGGTTTTTGTCTGATTTTTTTAAAACCAGAAACAACTTATTTTCCAGATCAACCAGAATTGTTTGTTCTTTCAGATCATTTAAGACAAAAATAAGGCAAACAAGATTCAAAAGTACACGGAGAGGTTTCCTGATGAATTGGCAAGCACTGGGATATCATCTACAGTGGGGGGCTCGCTTCATAGATAAATATTTCCAAGAGTTCATAACAGACCAAAGACTGCTGTTCCCACGTCCTTTACTGCTTCCAGTCTCCTCGCTTGCAGACAGATGGCTATGCACTCAGAATATCTGTGGCAGCTTTATGCCTCCAAGTCAATTAAGATGAGACTCCCCATTCATCATCAGGAGCTTTTTGTTCTGATCAGGTTTGGAACCTGTGTCGTTCCCAAGTCGTACAGCAGTGTCAACATGGCGCGAAGTCTGTCACTAGAGTGGCGATGCTGGTGACTAGTGGTCTCTAAGAGTACGATGCTAAGGCCCGTCCCTTAGCGAAGAGAGATAGAGGATGATTGAGGCAGTAGAGAAGCGAAGATGAGAGGAGTGAATCAAGCGACTATATTGCAAGTCGAGATACAGGGTATACAAGAGGATAAACTTAGTATTACAGGTCCATGTACGTGGGGTTTATATATGTGTAGGTACGGTAGGATATCCTTTATGAAAGTGGCAGTTAGATATCCTGGTAGAAAGCCTTCTGGATATCCAACTGGAGATCCATCGAATAAGAGGCACTGGATATTCTAAATGGAGTCTTAGGTAAGCAGTCAATGGAGGAAGCAATGACAATAAGTGATAGATCGATGGATCAATAGATGGTTGGAGGGCGTCATCGCAGAAAAAAAGAAATGATAAGTCGTTGTAAAAGAGAAAAGAAAATACGGTCATAACATCACTCCTCATCCAGGTGTCAAGTCGTCCCGACTTCTTTGCACCCAAAACATCCTGTCACAAGAATCTTCCATGCAAACTGTGAAGCAGTGATTGCAGGGCCTCCCTTCTTTCCCTTTGCAATGCCATTGGGTGGCGTAGCATCGCGAACAGGAATGGCACCGTCTGCCGATGGTGGTCTCGGTGGTGAGTCGTAGGTTCAGGAAGTCCGTCTTGTCACAGGTGTTGCACTGCTTGGCACCCTGGCAGGCTTCACAAGGTGGCGGACTGAAGCAATTCCGGTGAGCCTGTGCGCAGTTGGTGCACCTGATGAGTACTCCCTTCTCCTTCCACGCTGCATTGGTCTGTCGAAGTTTCTCTCCTGAGGGTGCTATTACCCATCGTAGTGGACTTGAGTCATTGGAGGTGGGATTGGAACACGTCGCAGTAGATGTCATGGGCGTCGTGTCGGTTACTGACGGATACTCATTTGCAAATGGATTCAGGAAAGAGGGGGTGAGGATATGTCCTCGAGGTCGTGGGGGTCCATTGATGTGGGGAGATTGGCGGCGAGGTTGTGTGTGGGCAGTGTCGGTGGGTCCGGAGTTGAGTACGGCCCATTGAAGGGGTTGGGAATGAACAAAGTGTCCACTACCATCAGGTTGAATGGGGTTAGGCTGCAAAGCAGGTCGTCCGGCGGCATACCAGGTGACCAGCTCTTCATCGCGGTGTCTGATATCTCACACGACCCAGTCAATGTCATTGAATCCCATAATAGATTGGTCCAGGTGATCTCCGAGGTACTCGAGGTGTTGCCAAACATCGCATCCTTGAATGGTTCGAAAGGACTGCTGTTGCCGATGGAGCACTTCCTGGGCTCGATGGTTCACCTGTTCAAGTGCGTCTGCCATGTCCTGAGCACTTCGATTCAATGCCTCGCACTCCTCTTGATTCTCGAGGTGTGTGCGCCAGGCTTTGATCACCGCGTTGGCCTTTGCCGTGGCCTTGTCGGAGTATCCATTCAACGAGTGGACAGTGTTGCGCATGTAGTTCTCGATGGCTCCTTGGTATTCCGGTCGCCCTAGAAGAAGGAAGTGTCGTACAGAAAAGAGATCATTGATTGTGTTGAACTCGACATTGACGGGATTCAGAACAACTGTATCGTGATTTCAAATGGGGAGGGGGCACGACTGGTAGTACATCAGGAAAAGAAGAAATCTCTGACTGGTCTGACCATCTGATTCTTGTCTAAGAGGTCTGATCAGGTCCATTTGTCTGACTCATACATGAACAAAATAGTCTATAGATCATTTGCAAAATCAGAGAATATCAGACTATCAGACCTATCAGATACTTGAAAATCTGTCAGATGAAGGGTATTTTGTCAGACATCCAATAAGAGTCAGACAATTGTTGCTTTTCAGACAAGATCAGGTAGGTCTCTATCGTCCAGATGTTTCCAGATATATCAGATCTTTGGACTTTGATCAAATATGGGTACATTTCTCAGACATTGGATAGTAATCAGACATCTACTACTTTCCTGACACAATCAGATAAGCACCTATTATTCAGATGCTTTTAGACATATCAGACCTTGAAACATTTATCAGATGTAAACTTTCCTGTTAGATGCTCAATATAAGTCAGACAAGTACTACTTTTCAGACCAAGTCAGGTAGGTCCCTATGTCCAGATGCTTCTAGATATATCAGACCTTGAAACATTTATCAGATGTAAACTTTCCTGTCAGATGCTCAATATAAGTCAGACAAGTACTACTTTTCAGACCAAGTCAGGTAGGTCCCTATCGTCCAGATGCCTCTAGATATATCAGACTATTGGATTTTTATCAGATGCAAGTAATCCTATCATATCAGATCTTGAAGCTTTTGTCAGATGCAAATCATCCTATCAGATACTCAATATAAGTCAAACAAGTACTACTTTTCAGACCAAGTCAGGTAGGTCCCTATTATCCAGATGCTTCCAGACATGTCAGACCTTTAGACTTTGACCAGATGTATGTAATTTTGTTAGACACTGAATGAAGGTGAGACAACTACTAATTTTCAGACACTATTAATTATGGGGGCCTCCTATATAAGCTATACAAGTTATATAAGCTATGTAAGCTGTATAAGCTATGTACCTTTAGTACACTATATCCTCTATACCTTCTGTATTCACTACAGTCTATACAGTTTTACTTCAATGATTACCAGGAATCAGAGATTTGTCAACCAAAAATTATATATTATGATACCAACTCTAAATTAAGACTACAGGAATATCTACTCTACGAAAGTAAAATCGAAGGAAGTGCACATGGTGTGGCCATGCCATCGTGCCTTAGCACGAGAAGTAGCGAGTTCAGGATGTGCATGCATCAACACCGTGCACGCGTTACTGGCGGCCTGCGCAGATCATCGACGACCCGCATACACACCGTCTGTAGCTAACACATGCTCCATATCGGCTGCTGGCAGCCTGCACATGTTGTTGATGCTACACGCACGCCATTTGGGGGTCTCGAGCGTTGCTTGCATCCTGCGCGACTCGTCGACAACGTGCATGCCCTCATGGCAATCTCCGCATGCATCGTCTGGGTCCTGCGCGCACCACCAGCACCTCGTGCGCGTCACAGAAAGCAATGCATATCATCTGAGGCCTGTGTGCCTCGTCTGCGAATGGAGGAGGCTGATATGGCGGTGGACGTGGTGTGGGGGAGATAGGTTATTGAGTCTCATTGCCGTGACAACGAGACTCTGGCAGCGAGAATTGACGTGGTTTGCATAGGCATGGCCGTGATTTGGGCAGGCGATTGTCATCCTCGCATGAGCTGTTGAGCTCGTGTGATGTGACGGGATTCGCATGCAGGTCGAGAGAGGCGCGCGGGGGCAGATGCGACAGACCCATGCGAGCTGTTGTGGGCTCGCGCGGGCATAGTCGTGCTTGCAGGCACGGAGCTGTTGAGCTCATCTGACGTGAAGGGATCCCTGTGTGGGGTGGGGGCTATGAGGCAGAGGTGAGCGTGATGTGGAAGACCCGCACGAGCTGTTGGGGGTCGTGCGGGCTGTCAGGGGTGTCACGGGAGTGTTGTCGTAGGTGCTGAGCACCCGGCACCCTCGCATGAATGGCGGGTCCGCGCGGGGATCAGAGATGGCGTGCGGGGATGTGGACAGTGTGGGCATGGGAGCCGGGGAGACATTGGGTCTGCAGACGATGTCGTGGGCTCACAAAGGCAAAGCAGGCGACGGCGGAGACAACGGTGGGGACAAGAAGGCGACGGCAAGGACACAAGGGCGACGGCAAAGACACAAGGGCAATGGCAAGGACACAAGGGCGACAGCGGGGACACGGGGATGAAGCGCAGGTCGTGGGATATGTGGCCTAGGGATAAACAGGGAGTCTTGCTCGATAACGAGCAAGACCCCACATAGTACGAAAGAACAATCGAATAAAAGGGTTTTTACTCACCTTAGAGCCCTCTTCCCTATTTCCGACCCACCCAGCCTCCGAATCGAATGCAAATGCCATATTTCTGATCCGCCCAGCCTCCAAATCGAATGCAAATGCCAGTAAGGGGGATTTGAAGGATGAGAGGGAGAGGGAGTTAGTAGGAGCAGCAAGACTATCAAATGATAGGCTGTTTTACTTACCTTACAACCTTCTGGCCCCTCCAGCCTTCTAACACGTTCCTTGCAGCCTTCGAATTAATGTCAGAACGCGAAGACAGGGAGTACTGCTCGAAATCGGAGAAATGAGAGACCGGAGAAGCACGGTGTAGGGCGTGGAATGCGAGAGTGGCGAGGTGCGGGGGGTGGTTATTGAGACAGCACAAAAAACGGGGAGTACTGCTCATTTTCGAGCAGTACTCCCCGAGTCAGTACAATGGACAATACAATATGATGTTTCTGACTTACCTAAGGCTCCACTGAGCCTCTCCGGCCTTCAATCCGTCCTTCAGACGTTCGAGGCATCAAAAAAGAAGAAAGGAGGGGAGAATAAAACAAGATAGCTTACCACTACATACCACGACTTCAACGTTTCAACGTGTTGTGCATGCAGCAGCCACCAGCCCGGTCGGCAATCCCCCGACCGGCAGTCTCCGGCAACGTGCGTCGAATGCATCGTGTCAACGTCTGGTCTTGAACTCATCCTCCTGCTATTACCTTTCCCCTTTCCTCCGTCCCATTGTCTACCTCTTCATTGACGCGAGCACCTTACCGATGTGCTAGGTTGTGTAGGTTATGCAAGGTGAGTAATGTTTTGTCTCTCATTGTTCATACGTACTGAAATGAAACTATGGTTCGATAGTAGTATCGCCTAGTATCGCTCGATAGTATCGAGCAATACTCTATCTTAGGTTCATTCTCTGTCTCCAACTCATCCATACACCCACTCCGGCATCCCTGTGTCCACTTCTATGTCCCTGTACCCCTCTGCTGCATGCCAGTGGAGCGTTTGGCACCGCTGGAACAACAAACAAAAGTACGTTCTTATCTTAGTCTTACGATTGCATGCATCTGTAGCCGTGAAGCATAAGTGTTTCGTGTCCTACACATGTGCGTATCGTGTCCCTTCGTTGTTGTTGCAATGCACATGCTGTATGAGTCCAAACATTCATGTTTTGGGTCCCACAGAAGTGCGTACACTATGTCATCCTGATTATGGCTGCACATATGCTGCTGGGCCCAAAATGTGTGAGGTTCGTGTCCTAAAGAGGTATGTAGAGTTTTTTTTGTCATTCTTATCACACGCTGACCATGCTCTCTGCCCCCATGCTCTCTCTGGTCAGCCGTTTTGTTGTGCCAGCCATTCTGCATCCTGCCACTGCCCTCACATCCTTGCCTTGTCACTCAGGCTCTAACATGATGTGTGGCCTCAACAGCCCCACCATGCTGACATCCGTCATATGACTATATCTGTGCATATTTCCTTTTGTCTTGGTTGTTTGTATGCTTGATTGATTGGACTCGGTGCGAAAAACTTCATGGTGAGTAAAAGTACTATATATTCTGCCTTCACTTGTGCTAATAAAGAGAGTATTTTGTGTGTGTATGTGACAGTTTTGTTTTCTTATTTGTGAGTCCTGCATGACTCTGTTCCACCCATACATTTCTCACTGCATCTCTGTTCCCCTGTCATATACTGCTATACTACCCTGAATCCAGCCTTGCTATATTCAGACTGAGCACTTTACCCTGTACAATCTCATGCCCTGCTAGCAGGCATGGTGCTTTTAGTCTAGTCTTTTGATTTAAATGATATCATTTTTGTGTCTATTTTGAAATGATCTGGATCCTATTCTGAGATTTTCCAATCTGGCTAGTTTAATCTGAAATTTCTGATATGATATTTATGTCTGATATATCTCTGACTTGTGTGCATATCTGATATCAGAGAAGTCTCTGATTTCAAAATGTGTCTGGCTATCAGGCATTGTCTGATATCAGAGTAGCTTTGACTCTCAGACCTTTGCCTAACTTCCAGATTTTTGTCTTAGGCCCAGACTATTTTCTGACTCTCAGATATTGTCTGAAATACAGACAACCATCTGACACCCAGACAACTGCCTAACACCCAGATTACTATCTGATATCCAGATGGCTGTCTAAATTCAAACACTTTTGTCTGAAACACACTGGACGATAGGGGCCTACCTGACTTCTCTGACTGCCTGACTATCTGAATCAGATGAGATTAGATACAATCAGATATCAATCAGAGATTTCCAGGTTTACTGATGTACTCCGTGCCATCAGGAAACCTCTCTATATACTTGTTGACCTTGTTTGCCTTTTTTTGGTCTGGTATATCTGGTTTTGACCTGGTTTGTCTGGTTTTTGTCGAATTGTTTTTTTCAAAATTATGATCTGAGCTTTGTAATGCTAGTAATTCCAATGTTACACCCTTGCAGTACACACCATGTACATCAAAAATCACCTAAGACTACTTTTAAAAAATCTCAGACAGGAACCAGAGAAAAACCAGACAAACCAGATGGAAAAAAGGCAAACAAGGTCAATAAGTATATGGAGAGGTTTCCTGATGTGTGGTCTTGGTCCTGCGACGTTGGAAGGCGCCCACCGTTGCATTGTTCAACAATGCATCAAGCATGCTGATGCCATAGGGCGGCGGTACTGGGGTCATTTTGGAAATGGAGATACGTACTCCTGTTGTCCTCCCGATCCGTCAAGAGGCTTCCAAGAGTTTTGTCGTGGGCAAAGACACATTGGACAAGCATGAGTGCCTCTCTAGTCTCGATAGACGAGACGTTCTAGGGTTCTCATTGCGTGATCTGTTGGAACCAGTCGACGACCTTCTGGCAGTCTGTAACGCTGGGGTCGTTGTCGTCGATGATGCGTTGGACTGTCGAGATGCTCGTCTCCTCAGGGTCAGGCTCCGGTGTGGCAATTGTGAGTTCCGTGGTGAGTTCCTACCACATCTGGTGTCTCTGGGGCCATTGGCTGACATCCCCCACTCGATCCATTGGTTGTCGCTGGTCTGTTGTCCCACCTCCATGTTGTCGGTGCTGATCGCCTGCCATCCCGTCCCGGTGCCGGCCCAGGCCTCGGCGTTGGCCTGACTAGCAGCTGAGTGAAAGCTACCTGCCTCGTCGTCCTCGTCATTGTCCATGGTGTCGTCCTCATGCTCGGAGGAGGAATGATCAGTGTCGCCCTCGGCGTCATCATCTGTGGTGTCGTCCTCGTCATCTCGATCTGTGGACTGGTCATTGGCGATGGTGGGTGAGGCATCGAGTAATAGCGTGGTCTCATCGATGGGCATGGCCTCAGATTGTACGGGTACGGAGTGATATTGTTCAGGCTGGGGGCGGTAGTAGGCAGTGGAGATGCGTAAGTAGGGGTGAGATTCGTTGTCGGTATTCCCGTTGTAGGAGTCGATGTCGTTGTCGGTGAAGTTGGTCTGCATAGCCTGAGAAGCAGGAGAAGAAGGGCAAGGCATATTGCAATAAGAATGATACTGATTGTGATGACTAGAATGAGAAGAGCTACTGGTGCGGTGAAGGACATTCGCTGTTGGAGTCAAAAGGTGAAAAGTTACCCCCCCTTTTATACTCGATGTCTACGTCATGTGGCTACATCAGCAAATATGGCCATTTTTCTGACACACTGACAATGGTCTGACTGTCTGACTAATCTGACCAACTTAGATATTCTGACCAATCATGCTCAGATCAATATCAGATATGTCAGATACTGCCAGATTAGTAATATATATCATAAGAATAATAAGTTTTAGTCATAAAATATTATATTGTCAGACTTTGTTTCAGATCCAGTCAGACCAATCTCAGACTTATAAAATTATTAGATAGAAATCAGATTAAATCAGAATTAAAAAAAAGAATCAGATTCTGATTTAAAGTTACTTATTTTACTCAGACAAGTCAGATATGGAATCAGATTGACATGCTTGACTCAGATAAGTCAGATATAGAATCAGATATAGTTGTTTACCTCAGATTAGTCAGATATAGAATCAGATCGATTATAACCAAATCAGACTTGAGTAATAAATTTCATATTACTGATCAGATATTTTGTCAAAGTAAGATTAGTTAGATATATCTCAGATTTTACTTCAAAGTTCAGAATAAAGATTAGATATTATATTGTTAGTCAGATCAATCAGACATATTTCAGATTTGGCCTTTAATTCAGATTGCAGATCAGATATATTTGTAAAAGTTAGATCAGTTGCATACATCTCAGATTTTACTTCAAAGTTCAGAATAAAGATTAGATATTCTATTGTTACTAGTCAGGTCAATCTAAGGCTCCAAGTAATTAGATTAAATACTGATTATATACAGTTAAATAGGCTTACTGTATATGTATAGATACAAGATCACCTGTATCCGTATTCTATATAGTATGTATACAGTATACAGTTGAAGGAAATTTGAGCTAAGTGGCAGCCAACCCACCAGATCTACAACCAGAATTCAGCTTCAAAACAATGCTGGATATGCCATGGCAATAACAGACTATGAGAAATATATCCAAAAAAATTATTATTATAAATGCAGTTGCAAGCATCT
>QUOP01000114.1:0-47174 GCA_003675405.1 Hericium coralloides
GCGGTGAGCTCACTCCGGGGGTATCAGCTATCGCGGATGGAGCATATGGGCACGTGGCGTATATCCCATGAGAGCCTGAAATGTGTGGTCTTCAACGATGCTTGGAGCGTTGCATTGTGAGAGAACTCCGCGAGCGGTAGCAGGCGTGCCCAATTGTCCTGGCGGTGGTTGCAGAATATGCGAAGGTACTGTTCAACTTCTTGATTCAATCGTTCTGTTTGTCCGTCGGCCTGGGGATGGTATGCAGTCGTCTTGGCCTGAGATATTCCGAGTCGGAGCAGAGCGTCGCGAAACCACTTGGAGGTGAATTGTGTGCCTCGGTCGGAGATAAGTTTCGTAGGTAAGCGCAAACGTCGGAAGACGTTACTTCTAGAGCTGGAGAAGTCGTCGCCCGTCATAGCTTCGCGGCAAGGAACTAAAACTGCAGCCTTAGTGACATCATGGTCGATGAAGACTGCAATGGAGTCAAAGCCATCAGACTCCGGGAGTTTGGTGATCAAATCTGTGGAAACCGTGGAGAATGGTAGCGCATCTGGTCTGCAGGGATGGGCTGGATAGGGATGTGGGGACGGTGGTTCTGATTCTTCATAGCTTGGCACGTTGTGGCATCCCTTGACAAAATCCCGAATGAAAGAGACCATACCAGGCCAGAAGTATTCTCGTTGTACAAGCTCCACGGTGCGCCACTCTCCGGGGTGTCCATATGCCGGGTTTCTTTGTACTTGTCGTACCACCTTCCTTCGAATTTCGTACAAACTTGGCCACATAGATTCGTCCTCGATATAGGAGTAGGCCATTTTCGTCTAGGCTCCAACCGTCTAGTCCTTTGTCGAGGAATGATGGTTGCTTGTTTCGGGGCATCGACGACGTCCTTTGACTTTTCGAAGCGATTTGCTTCTACAATCAATTCAGCTTGATGTCCGTTCCGGTGCTTGTACTCCTGTTCGCAGCGCTGAGATGAATACGTCTTGTGGTAATACAATCTGGTCTTCGTTGTCGTCCTTTCCTTCTCCATGGTCTGGTCGTCGAGATAGCGCATCGGCGCGTGTCATGGTTTTTCCGGCCGCATGTCGGATGGTATAGTCGAAGCGGGACATGACCAGCATCCAGCGTGCTTGCGTCTTGTTAACTTGTGAGCATCGTGACTCACGCTCGACAACCTTGAACGGTTGCGCAAGGACCTCCAAGCATCACACCGTCTCGTGGCGCAATACATGGCGGACCGGATCACGAATGCACCACCTCACTATAAGGAGAACGATAAGGTGTGGCTCGATGCGATGAATCTCCGAACTTCACATCCTGCGAGCAAACTGGCTCCCAAACAGTATGGCCCATTTAAGGTCACCTCGGTCCTTGGGCCTGTCACCTTCGCGCTTGCACTACCTCCGACCTGGAAGATTCACCCGGTGTTCCATGCCTCGTATCTCTCACCTTATCGTACCACGGAAGCCAATGGACCGACCCCGCCGCCACCATTACCGGATCTTGTCAATAATGAAGAACAATGGGAGGTTGACAAGATTGTGGACTCACGCCATTACCACAATCAGCTGCAGTACCTCGTCCACTGGAAGGGCTATTTGGATGCCGATGATACTTGGGAACCCATGGGCAATGTACAGGAACGGCCGATGCCGCTATCGCAGACTTCCATAAACGGCACCCTCAAGCCCTCCGGCCACAGTCCCGCCCCAGGATTTCCTCCGACGGACGAAATCCACGCATACCAAATCTGGCAGCTAAAGGCACAACAGCCCCGCGTCGCTCCACGCGCGGCCAGGATATCCAAACGAAAAAGGCACTTCTAACATAGCCACACGACGCGGATGTCGAGTATAAAAGGGGGGGTAACTTTTCACCTTTTGACCCCAACAGCAAATGTCCTTCACCGCACCAGCAGCTCTTCTCATTCTAGTCATCACAATCAGTATCATTCTCATCGCAATATGCCTTGCCCTTCTTCTCCTGCTTCTCTGGCCATGCAGACCAACTTCACCGACAGCGACGTCGACTCCTACAACGGGAACGCCGACAACGAATCCCACCCCTACTTACGCATCTCCACCGCCTACCAGCCCCAGCCCGAACAGTATCACTCCGTACCCGTACAATCTGAGGCCATGCCCATCGACGAGACCACACCGTTACTCGACGCCTCACCCACCATCGCCAACGACCAGTCCACAGACGGAGACGACGAGGACGACACCACGGATGATGACGCCGAGGGTGACACCGATCGTTCCTCCTCCGAGCATGAGGACGACACCACGGACAACGATGAGGACGACGAGGCGGGTAGCTTTCACTCAGCCGCCAGTCAGGCCAACGCCGAGGTCTGGGCCGGCACCGGGACAGGATGGCAGGCGATCAACACCAACAACACGGAGGCGGGACAACAGACCAGCGACAACCAATGGATCGAGTGGGGGGATGCCGGCCAATGGCCCCAGAGACACCAGACGTGGCAGGAACTTGCCACGGAACTCACAACTGCCACACCGGAGCCCGACCCCGAGGAGACGAGCATCTCGACAGTCCAACGCATCATCGACGACAACGACCCCAGCGTTGCAGACCGCCAGAAGGTCGTCGACTGGTTCCAACAGATCGCGCAACGAGAACCCCAGGACGTCTCGTCCATCGAGATGGGAGAGGCACTCATGCTTGTCCAACGCGTCTTTGCCCACGACGAGAACTCTTGGAAGCCTCTCGACGGATCTGGAGGACAACAGGAACACGCATCTCCATTCCCAGGACGACCCCAGTACACCGCCGCCCTATGGCATCAGCATGCTCGATGCGTTGTTGAACGACGCAACGGCGGGCGCCTTCCAACGTCGCAGGACCGAGACCGCACGGAATACTACCAGTCGCGCCCCCTCCCCATTCGAAATCACGATACAGTCATTCTGAACCCCGTCAATGTCGAGTTCAACACGATCAATGACCTCCTTTCCGTGCGACACCTCCTTCTTCTAGGAAGACCGGAATACCAAGGAGCCATCGAGAACTATATGCGCAACACTGTCCACGCACTGTCCGGATACTCCGACGAGGCCACAGCAAGGGCTAATGCAGTGGTTGATGCCTGGCGCTCGCACCTCGAGAACCAAGAAGAACGCGAGGCATTGAATCGAAGTGCTCAGGATATGGCAGATGCGCTCGAACAGGTGAACCGTCGAGCCCAGGAAGCGCTCGAGCGGCAGCAGCAGTCCTTTCGAACCATTCAAGGATGCGGTGTTTGGCAACACCTCGAGTACCTCGGAGATCACCTGGATCAATCCATCATGGGATTCAACGACATCGATTGGGTCGTACGAGATATTGGACACCGCGATGAAGCACTGGTCGCCTGGTATGCCGCCGGACGACCTGCTTCGCAGCCCAACCCCATTCGACCTGACGGCAGTGGACACTTTGTTCATCCCCAACCCCTTCAATGGGCTGTACTCAACCCCGGACCCGCCGACACTGCCCACCATGACCTCGCCGCCGACTCCCCACATCAATGGACCCCCGCGACCTCGAGGACGTATCCCTCACCCCCTCTTTCCTGAGTCCATTCGCAAACGAGTCTCCGTCAGTAACCGACACGACGCCCGTGACATCTACCGCGACGTGTTTCAATCCCACCTTCGACGACTCCGGTCCACTACGATGGGTAATAGCGCCCTCAGGAGAGAAACTGCGACGGACCAACGCGGCGTGGAAGGAGAAGGGAGTACTCATCAGGTGCACCAATTGCGCACAGGCTCACCGGAATTGCTTCGGTCCGCCACCTTGTGAAGCCTGCCAGGGTGCTAAGCAGCGCGACACCTGTGACAAGACGGACTTCCAGAACCTACGACTCACCACGGAGACCACCCTCGGCAGACGGCGCAGCTCCTGTTCGCGATGTTACGCCACTCAACGGCATTGCAAAGGGAAAGAAGGGAGGCCCTGCAATCACTGCTTCACGGTTCGCATGGAAGATTCTTGTGACAGGATGTTTTGGGTGCAGAGAAGTCGGGACGACTTGACACCTGGACGAGGGGTGATGTTATGACCGTATTTTCTTTTCTCTTTTACAAGGACTTATCATTTCTTTTCTTCTGCGATGACGCCCTCCAACCATCTATCGATCCATCGATCCATCACTTACTGTCATCGCTTCCTCCACTGATTGCTTATCTAAGACTTCGTATAGGATATCCTACTGCCTCTTTCGTCTGCCTCTTTCGTCTGCCTCTTTCGTCTGCCTCTTTCGCCTAGGATATCCTATCGTACCTATGCATATATAAACCCCACGTACACGGACCTGTAGCACTAAGTTTATCCTCTTGTATATCTTGTATCTCGACTTGCAATACAGTCGCTCGATTCGCTCCCCTCATCTTCGCTCCTTGACCGCCTCAACCATCCTCTATCTCTCTTCGCTAAGGGACGGGCCTTAGCGTCGTACTCTTCGAGACCACTAGCAGCGTCGCCGCTCTAGTGACGGACTTGGCGCCGTGTTGACACAGCCGTACGACTTGGGAACGACACAGGTTCTGAACCTGGTCAGAACACTCCCACACGGCGCGCCAGCTCTCGCACCGCAGGTGGCTGTCGCGGTCTGCGCGCTCGCACGCCTCGAGGCAGCGCACCATGTCCTCGACGTAGTCTGGCGTCGCCGTGCGCCCGGGGCTCAGAATGGTGCTGTCCTCGGCGTTGGCGTCAGGGAGAGGCTGCGATGTGCCCGGCGGTGTCGCGAAGGGGTTCGGCATCTCGAGCCTCGGCATGGGTTTCTCGGTCTCTTCCTGCGGCTGCTCCTCCGTCTCGAGCTCAGGCTTTGTGGTCTGGAGCGGGGACTGCACGTCGCCGTAGCGACGCACGGCCGGAATGACTGAGCCATTGGCTTCGTCTTGAACAGCGGCGACCGCGCAACGACAGACACGAAGCAGCCCGTCGCAATCATCATCCTGCACGAGGCGCCTTTGCGGCAGGCGCTACAGGCAGTGCCGCCGGACATCACCGATGGGTCAGTGACCTCGCGACGGCAGAATTGGATCTACTGACGTTAGAACCGGACGCAGCACGATGGTCACCAACTGTGGTGCCTTCAGCATCTTCAACTCGCCATTGCCTGTGTCTACGAGGCGTGCTGCTCGCGCTCGCAGTGCAGCGCTCGTTCCAGACCCTCAAGAACCTCGGCCAGGAATGCAGGAAGATGATGGGAACACGAAGGGGATGCGAAGATGATGGGCATGCAGCAGAGACGAAAGCGTGGCCGCGAGCGGACGAAGGCCATCGTGCGTCGAGAAACGGGGAGACTCACCCAGATGACCTCGCCGATTGTAGTGCTGCCAGCCACAATGCCTGCCCACGTTGGAGAGGCCTAGGGCTCCCGCTATGCCCAAGGTGATGATAGTGCAGATGAAGGCTACTCTACATGAGGCAGACTCTATCTAAGGGAATGCTGACTAAGCCTCGGCATACTCCGGACTCCTCGGCAATCCCCGACTCCTCCTCCTCCCAGACTCCCTAGTCCAGGTGCCCCCCTCGAAAAAAGCGACGTCCGCGTCGCCGATGACCAACCTAGAAACCTCAACCACGAACCCAACCCAACCCTCGAAGAACTCGACTCAACTCCTGAAGTCGAGGATCACCCTGCCAGTCCAAAGGCGGGGTGTCCGACTTGATCGAATGTGAAATCGGCGAAGACAGCGAGACAACCACAGCTGGACGATCTGCACGAAGGCCAGCTGGATGGCGTCGCGTGATGACAGGCTCCGAAGAAGGGATGAATGGTCGAGGTCGATATGAAGAACGAGCAGGCCATGCTTGCGATCGCCGAGCTCGTCGCTTGAGAGAGTCGAACGGCCTTGCTGAGCTAGAACGAAGAACAGAAAAATCGCGGGGCGGAGGAGAAACTAATGGTGCAGTGCAGGTGATGGGGAGTAGAGAAGCCTCATCGGCCCATGAAAAGGAAGGCAGCTGAGTATGTGCAGTAGTAAATGAAGCGTCGGGGTCATTATGTGACAGTGAATGGTCATTATGGGACGTGGAGTTATTATCGGAAAATGTCATGGATGCGTGAGAAGTGTGAATGGCGTGTGGAGTCGTATGCACAAGGTGGGTATTGCGAACGGATGGCGCAGGGTTGAGAGCAGGTGGAATGACGTCATCCGTCTGAACAGCAGCGACGGCGCGCGAAATGTGGCTCACCTCGAGCCGGAACTGCTCGCGGCCTTCTTCTATGCCGGCCTCCTTCCCTTCACTATATCCGTCTCTATGTCCTTCTCTCGTACCAGATTTCCAACCGGCTTCCATACCATCCTGGAAGCCAACATGCTTCCCTCTCTTCAAACCGGCAGCCTCGCCTTTTGCAATCGCAGCCGCGAGGATCTCGCGCAGGAGATCGGGCTCGATCTCGTGAACGGTTCTCGCGCAGGCGTGCGCAGAGGCGCGTGCGTTGTCAGCCACGGGCGTCGAAGGGAATGCGATGGGTGCGGGCGTGTTCGGGGCTGGGACGTCAGACTGAATGCCGGTGTCGACGTGCTTCATCGTGCGCGTAGATGCGAGGTCGTCGGTCTGGGCAGCTGTCGTGACGTGCGTGGTCGCGGGGTCGATGCACGGGGTCGTGGTGCATGCGATGGTGGGCGTGGAGGTTGTACACGGGGCCTCAGCGTCGGTCTGGATCTCGGCGTTGACGCGTGGAGTCTTGGGGGTTGTGTCAACGGAAACGTGAGGTCGCGAGTCGGCGGGCGAAGGGGATGGAAACGGCGGGGCGTCGGATTGCACGCTGGCGTCGACATGCGAGGTCGTGGGGATCGTGTCGGTAGATGGGGAGTGCGGGTGGGTCGAGACGTCCGCCTGGACGCTCGCGTCGACACTGGAGGGCGTACTCACCTCGGTGCGCACGACCTCGAGTCCCTCGCGGTATCCGTCCCACCTCCCGAGCTCATACCCGTCCTTCCAGGCCTGCTCCCGCCGATGCTCTTCGATCCTCGCCTCGATCCTCGCGTTTCTCCTCGCTTCTCGCCGCCCTTCCTCGAATCCCTTCTTCCAGCCGCTCTCTCGGCCCTCCTCCAGGGCCTTCGCTCGAACCTCGCATCGCACCTCGATCCGTATTGCCCGTTGCGCGTCCTCGATGATGTTCGCGAGGAGTTCCGGGTCGATCTCCGCGATCGACGTGGCCGGGCTCGTACGCGGTGCGGGCTGTTCACATTCGGGGCTGTGGGCGTCGATGCAGTTGGAGTCGTGCACGGGACTTGTAATGTACAAGTCCGGGGGGCCGAGACGCGCGAGAGCAGTCGCGAGATCCGCGGCTGCTGCTGCGGCGATAGTTGAGGCGCGAAATGCGGGGACGGATGTGCGTGGTTCGGTGTGAGTATTCAAGGCGAGTGAGGGCTCGGGAGATGCGTGGACTGCGTGCGTTTGCGGCGTTGCTACAGCAACGGGCTCTTCTGCTTGGGTGGCGACGGTTGCTGGCTCGCGAACGAGCATGGTGTTGACGACGGAATGCGCGGGGGATGCTGCACGAGGCGTGCGAGTCGCGTCTGCCTCGTGGCGAACGCGCGGTTGCTGCGTGTTCGTGGGGGACTCCCTCACGACCGGTGCTGCTGGTGTGTCGATGGGGTCGGCGTGCGTGTCGAATGGAACTGCGGGGGTCGCGGTAACTGCTGCTGTTGCTGCTCGGCGCGCAGCCGAACGTTTCTTGCCCATAACGGGTAATCGAGCGTGCGGTGGTGTTGGAAGCGTGTGTTAGGGCGCGAAAGTCGTGCGTTGGCGTCGATGCACGAACGCGGGGGCCACTTGATGGCACGGGGACACAAGAAACACGGGATAGGCTTTGGGGCACTTAACGGAAAACTTGAGTAGCACGGGCGCGATGACGGGACACGAGGCACGAGACGAAAAAAGCCGCGAAAAAGCGAAAAAAAAAGGCCAGAAAAAAAGCCAGAAAAGACAGAACGACTCGACTCAATGTGCTGTGAGTCGAATCACACTCTCGTCACCATGATGGAGAGGCCTAGGGCTCCCGCTATGCCCAAGGTGATGATAGTGCAGATGAAGGCTACTCTACATGAGGCAGACTCTATCTAAGGGAATGCTGACTAAGCCTCGGCATACTCCGGACTCCTCGGCAATCCCCGACTCCTCCTCCTCCCAGACTCCCTAGTCCAACGTCGAAGTGAAGGCAGCGGGGAATACGGTGGCGCGAGAGGTACGCGGCATGCAGTCCAACAACCAGCCTCGCATTCTGCATGCGCCGTGCAGAGTACTTGGGGCGGAATCAGGCGTGGCGAGCATCATAAGGCGGCCCGCCAGAAAAGCTTGAAAGCGCCACGGCAGGCATGGAGAGCGTCCAAGAGCGTAAAATAGGCGGGCAACATTGCCGTGAATTGCGCTGCGCGCACGCTCTGCGACCCGTGCGTATGCGCGTGGGTGTTCCCTCCGCGATGCGACCGGCGCTTGGTGGAACGGGGGGTTTCGCCGAGGGTGATGGGCAAATCAGCGGGAGTGCGACAGCAGAGCTTGGGCAAATCTGCGCCGGTATTAGTCGATGAGGGAAGGGAAAGACGTACTGGTAGAGGAGGGTAAATGTGGTGGCTACATACATTATCGCATACTGCATACTCTTGTAGACTACGTACACAAAGAGAATATTATCTATTAATGGAGCAGAAAGTACAGCATGTATTCAGAAAAATCTGTAAGACTTTTTCCTCTTTTGTTTCTGCTCGGGCGAAGGCGGCAAGACAGCTGTTCTTGTTCGCTTGTCACCTTTCGAACAGAACCAGAAATTAGAAATCAAAACACTATGCGAAACGGAGACCCCTTACCTACAACCGCAGAGAGAACCCGCCCAGCGCCGACATCTGCTAACTGTGCCTCGTTGCCCGGCATGTGTACGTGGGGCTCTCCAGCTAATCGAGCGCCGACTTCATCTAGCAGTGTCTCCAAGACGCCATGCAGCTCCAGCAATTCGTCGCCCATCTGGATATTTGATACATCACCGATAAGATTGGCCAAGCCGTGAAGCTTCGGCAGGATCTGCTTCACTTCATGGTGAATGCGTTGCTGAAGCTGAAACTGGATGGCTTGAGCATTTGCGTCATATGTGCTCTTCTGAATGAATGCAATTGACTGAGTTGTGCACTTCAATAGGAAGAATCAAAAGCATGGCGCACCGGTGCTGCGTGGTGTTCAAGCTGATCAGAGTCGGGCATCACCTCGTCAGTCGCCTGCTCATCGGCAAGACCATTGCTGTCAGGCCATTCACCGCCCGAATCTGCTCCGGGCTCCATGAAAGGAACAGCCACTTCGATGCCAGGGGGAGGTAAGGCAGGTTGTGTTGAACACTCAGAGGAGATCGCATGAGGAGCAAGGGTGGGTGGCGGGGTGGGTGCACAGTATCCACCAGGGAATGTGCGGCAGTCCAGAGGCTGCGTCACAGCATCGACGTAAGCGGGGCCATACCAAGTGCGGTTTCTTGCATCCCATTCCTCTGCATCTGCTGCAGAAGGGTGAAACTGGTAGATGAGGTCCAATAGACCTCGCTGAGTCCACCAATGGATGAGCAGTCGGAACGCGCGGAGGTGCTTGCACGCGCCACCGCGTTGAAGCCAGTCAGCGCATGTGCAGCTCGCCGAGCCTGAGCAATGCACAGTGAGCCAGTATCGAGGGCAGTCTGCACCGCCCATGGCACTTGGACTTGGTAAGGTCGAAGACGGTGCACATGTAGCCCACAGCTCATAGGGTCACATGCTGTTGATTGTGACCAGACGGCCAGAGTTCATGATCTCACTTGCTGAGCGGTCTCGCGAAACATCAGGAGAAAACCATGCCAGATGCTTCGCTTCAACATGGGGCTGGTTCTTGGGCTCCGAAGGACCAGAATTGTGCATTTCCAAAATCTCACCCCCAGCCGCTGATTCAAAGCGCTTGGCCTTCCATGTCTTGAGGTGACGCTTAAGCCGAAGGAGTGCGTACATTCTCGGTATGATGTTGAAAATGAGATGGAATATGAGCACGTCGAACTGAAGCCAGTGGTGTTGTGTGCTGCCATTGGGGCAAGTACTTGTGCTTCAAGACGCCATTGAAAGCCTCTAAATGGTTGGTCGTGGGGACAACTCCGCTGACCAGGATACCGAGACGCTGCCCTGCCGCATTTCTTCCAAACTGCGACCAGCTACGCCAGAGTGGCTCGCTCATCCATGTTGAAGACAGATACGACAGAAAGGTGAGCCCAGCCCCCCCCCACCTTGGGCCCCGCCAGATTCTCAGCGCAGAGCAGCGTGACATGGGCTCGTTCAACGTCAATGAGAGCCCGCACGGCTTGGAAATCGGTGCTTGCAAGTAGACTAAGCAAAGGCACGAATTAGACAAAGAATCGACCGAAAGAGAAAAGGTACACACGCTTGCTCCAATGCATGCATGCGCGCTCAGATCTCTGTCTTCCAGAAAATGTGGACATCGTCGCCCTTCCCCAAGAGGCTCATTCGCTTGTTGGTCCAGCTCTGGCGAAGGTGGAACCGACAGAGGAGAAGGATAATGTCGGGCCACGTAGCCAAAAGCGCGGCCCGCTCCTTCGTGTCAGAGTCAGTGATAGCAACAGCAGGCTCGAAGACTCGTCCTTCTGTGGAAGGATGATTGGACATCCAAACCTTCCAAGCACCAAGCAGCTCTGTCAAAATTGCTGTATTGTATCCAGCGTGTGTCGCCTTGCTCCCAGTTGGTGCAGAGAAAAGGAATATAGCGACGGGTATGCCTTTCCCCTTGGCATTGATCCCCATGGCTATCCATACCAGAAGTCGTGATGAGGAAAGACCGAAGGTGCCGTCTAGGATGAGTTGATTGTTGTGGACGTAGCGCCAAGATGCCTCAACCATCTCTGGCGTCGATATGCAGAGTTTGAAATGCTCTTGCGCATTGGTCCTGGGGTGGTAGAAGAAAACTGAGCTGGCTAAGTTGGGCCTGAAACGAAGGGAGTCACTTCGAAGCCAATCGTCAATGTTCTCCTCAGGCGCACGCCTGATATCGACACCGAAATGGTCTTTGTAGTGTCTCCGGTACAGATTGTTGAAATCAGATGTGGTGATCTCATACCGGAAGTTGGACTTCAGAGGGTCGATTGAAGCTTGATCGTGATACGCGCGATCAGAGTGCATCTGCAGGTTGCGTGCTTGAACAGCCACCATACTATTAGAAATAAACATGGAAACGTCAGATGACTGAGGGCAGTCTTGAAGAGGCAGGGTGCGCACCTAGCGCCGTCCTTAAGCTGGCGGAGTGCGACCTCAAGGACGTGTTCATGGATGGGTATTGCTGGAATTCGCACCATCACTGCCTGATGGCAGGCTTCATTGTGCTCAAGCACACCGGCAATCCGGGTGACCTTTCCTGAAGACATCCTTTGCGTGATCTCAACATGGGCAAGACAGCCGGTAAAGTTGTAAGGCGAACGGCATGGCGCGCTGGAGTCGGGCTTGGTAGAAGACTTGTCGGTCCTCGTCGCATGGCGGGCATTTGAGTCATACCCACAACCACTTTATACAGTATGAGACGACAAAATAAAGATACAGGACTTATATATACCATTGAAAAAGTGACCGACGAGCCTGCTTCGCCCCCTCCCCCCACCCTATTGACCATACCACAGACCATCTACTTTCCAGCTGATTGCGTGACG
Source organism: Hericium coralloides (assembly GCA_003675405.1). Taxonomy (NCBI): domain Eukaryota; kingdom Fungi; phylum Basidiomycota; class Agaricomycetes; order Russulales; family Hericiaceae; genus Hericium; species Hericium coralloides. The sequence continues at coordinate 11,663 of QUOP01000114.1, forward strand.
CATCATCCAAGCCATGAGCAGCGAGAAGACATTGCGCTTGGCCTTGGACGATGGTGCTCTTCTCGTCGTACAGCTGGGAGAATGCTCGTGTGCTTGCGTAGATGCGAGTAATCTGGGCCATCTGGGCTTCGCTGCACCAGAGGTGCGCAAAGGGAACCTAAAGTCATGATGACACCCTGAATGATGCAGTGTAAAGAGAATGAAATACTTACCTGTGTTTCGCGCTTTTTTGGCGAGGGCAAGAGGGCGCTCTCAAGCACAGGCGGAGTGAATAAAGGTGGCGGCGTCGATGAGGGAGGCGGGGCACAGGGTGAAGATGCAGCTGGCCCATCGGCGGCGGCATTGAGATGGAATCCCTTGGGCATGGTTGACGATGCAAAGCAAGAAAGGGGGGAGGACAGGACTCGAGATCATACTGACCTTCTCTGCCCCCCTTCGACCGATCTGCTGCCTCGCGCGAGAGACGCAGCACCAGGTCGGGGCAATGAATCGTAAAGTGATTGAGGAGAGCATGTGGTGCTGCCGACAGTGCTGCATAAGAAGCAACCGGCGAAACACCACAATATTCTGCGGGTGTTCAAGGTGAAGAAACAAGGGCTGTAAATAGACAATTTACTCACATTTTCGTCAAGCGAACATCGAGAAAATCGGACACAAGGCAGTCCCGAGAATGCGTAAGCCCCGAGAAGCCCTCTGTGGACCATGCTGCATTCAAAGGGATCAGCATGGCTTGGGAAAAATTGCAACATAAAGGAAAACGATACTACCCAGTGCGACAGGCCGATCATCGAGCCTGACGAGCAGCAAGGCCCACACCACCATGAGGAGTGCATGGCAACGGGCCCTCGAATCTCTTCCAGGCGTTTTTGACAGGAACAATTGACATCGAGCGGGCTTGCGACTCTGGAAGCACGCTGTTCGGAGCCGGAGAGGCTTCTGTGATGGCGGGGGGGCACGGGAAATGTCTCATTCTGGGATGACGAGGCAGGACACAGCCACAGCGAAAGGCTGACGTGTTTGATGCGATTTTGACGTGGAAGCACCAAAATAAGCGCCCAACGGCGAAACATCAACTTCTCAGGGTGGATTGACGGTCCAAGGCCCCCGGGCGACAGTCCGTTTGGCGTGCGGCGACAGTCCCGATGAGTCAGCGTGAAGTCAAGCCGCGGGCGGGACCCCACAGACCCCACAGACGCCCCAGACGCCCGTCCCGCTGCGGCTCGCTGCTTGCTCGCGCTGCTCCCGCTCTGCGTCGTTTTGCCTCCGCGCTGCGTCGCCCGCTCCCGTCGCCGCATCCGTCGCATCCGCCGTGCCCCGCGCGTTTGGGGCCGAATGCGTCCCAAACCGGGGCTGCGATCCGGCCAGGACCCGGCGCGAGCTCGGCGCTCTTTCTGACGGCTGTCGGCTTCGCGTCCGTTCACCTTTCTATGTAGATAAGTTTGTAAGATAGCATTGAAATAGCATTCTAGCATTAGATTATCTTCTAGCATCTTCTCTAGTATCTGGAGTCTGTTGTACATTAAGTCGATTGTACATTAAGTCGAACAATCGGCACGGTGTGCGCTGCCGCGTACAGTGCAGTGTGCATGCAACGATAGGTTCAACTTGATACAATTCTAGAGTTACGAGTTTGTGATCAATTCGCTTCAAACTTTTGGACACTGGTGCTTATGCCTCCATTGCATATGGAAAAATCTCATTTAAAGCTGCACTCAGAGTACGCAGGCTGCTATTGGCCACACAAGACGTAGTGCGCTAACGACAGACAGCTTGTATGAGCTTTCTCAATTAGGAACGCGCACGACGCGCATCAACTCCCGAGTCGCAAGTAAACCCCGACATCTGCGAAGTACTTCATCAAGTTGCCCCGCTCATTGCCCCGCTCACGCTCACGTCCGCCTCCCAAACGGCGCTGCGATCCGGCCAGAACGTGGCGCAGGCTCGGCGCTCTGACAACCATGGATTTTGTCCGTTCGGGGACGCGAGATAGGTAAGTGTCATTGTTCGGTCGTTGTTCGTTCTGGCTCCCCCGCTCACGCTCACGCTCGCCAACCTTGCTATGCAAGGAGATGGCAAGGAGGGTCGGACGGTCGGTCGCCCGTTCGTGCGTCGCCCAGCCTCGTTGCTCTGTGCGCGCCGCCTTTCATTCGATCTGGCCATCCTCATTCCCCCTCCCTCTTCTACTGTCCGACTCAAACCTGACCGACGCGAGCCGATTCGAGATGCTCGAGACGCTCTGCTCTCTGCTCTCCTTCTGGAAATCTCATGGACAGAGTGATGGGAATATCTGAGACAGAGCAATGGCACTGAGATGGACAGAGCAACGGCATTGAGATGGACAGAGCAACGGCATTGAGATGGACAGAGCAACGGCATTGAGATGGACAGAGCTGAGATCCTCATGGGGCTCGGGCTTGGGCTCGAGTGTGCGAGTAGGGTTCGCAGACGGAACAGCGGGCTTGAGAACCATGCCGCTGTCCGGGGATGGGAATTGTATCGTAGCATGAGTAGCAGTAGTGCTAAAGGAATAATGATCATGCCGGGTTCGTTCAATTCGCAGCAAAGGAAAGGCTCGTACTTGCAGCTTACATGCCTTGTCCGTCGGCATGTCATAAGCTCCAGAAATCCGCATTCATGAGCAGTAACATGAAAAGTATGACTTTGTGCTGAACAATTGTACTTCTCTCCTGAATTGCGTCTACAGTGGCATGAATTTCGAAGAGGGTTGGAAACGCGTCGCATGTTCTCGCACGTCGCGCATGCGTCGGTTGAGGTCTTTCGACTTCAAACCCGAAATCCTTCACCGTCGGCTCGTAGCAATGCCCGGAATTTTGCGTAGTGCAATGTTAAGATACAAAGAATTGATATACGATGAGAAAAGCCAGTTTGGGCTTGATTTCGGGCATGGAGCATGGAGAATGCGAGGTATCACAGACCGATATCGTTTGCCGCCCTGTGGCGCCTAATCTCGCAGAGTACGTTCAAATGCGGCGTATTGTGCTGCCTCCCCTCTTAAGGCGCTCGTCCTGCGTCGTAGCGTACAGCCGATAGCATGCAGACCACTCAGGTTTTGGTATCAATGATGGATCCATCACGGCTCCCATGTGGATGACAGCGGCAGCGTGTATGCTAGTACTCTGGCCATATACATCCATTGTTCGCTACTAGCAGGAGGCGTTACGATAGCAATTAAAAGGGGAGCTATGCAATAGAATAAACGAAGTATACTGTATGTGTAGTGAGAGGATGCAATTAACAGGACACGAACGACTAGCAGAAAAGATACCGTATGACATGATTCAGCATGAGTCCATCCCAGACGACGCTTGGAGTGCCTCCCAACGCGAGCGGATTGTCTCGTTCTCCTCCAGTAGCTTCAGCCATCGACCACCGACCTGCTCCGGCCTCGAGCACACCTGCACCTTCCCCGACTTGATGTAGGTGAATGTCTTGCCTGCGTCGGGGTGCTGGAGGTCGCCGTCGAAGAACGTCTGCGCATGCTGAGCGTGAACCGCGAGCTGATCACGTTCTTCCTTGCGCTCGGCCTTGAGGGCGTCCAAGATCTGCTGGTACCCCATCCGAGCGCCGTCTTCTGCTGTGAACCTTGCCCAGAACCTGTCCTCGGAGCGACCGAGTGCCTCGTATTTCTCGACTATGTACTGTCGGGAGCAAGATGAGGTGCATCGCTCGCAGTGCCACTTGAGTGATGGGGTTGACTGACCTTCCAACAATGCCACTGGGACCGGAAACTGTCCCAGGCTTTATTGTCCATCAGGCCCTTCTTTCCTTTGAACAGCGTGTCCCATAGGCGTATTGGGATCCCGCGTGGCGGAGAACCGAGCTTAATGTGGTCAGAGTCATACCACTCACGAAACAGGCCTGGTATGTCGTTGGCAAACGTGATGGTCGGCGGCTGGCGTAAGTTGGACACTGTGTAAGTAATGACGCTAGTGGCCTCGTCGTCATCGTGCAGGCGCAATGTGAAGAGCTGCCCACATCCAGAGGCTGTCGCAGCGGGCCTTATAGGCTGTGGCAAATGATGGTCGGTCGGTGTGCTTGCTGGCAGATCACCGGGACCAGTGGCAACAATCGGAGCGACGTTCTTGTCCCGCGCTTGCACGCAGACAGCGGGCGGAGGCACTGCGGGCACTGCGCACATTGCTGGCGATGACGGAGGCAGGGGCTCCGGTGTTGACAGGCTCACTGCCCGCGAGCCTTGTACCGTTGACAACAGATTGAGCAGGAGCTGCTGCATGCTGCTCATCCCAAGCTCCATCGAGTGCCGGAACTGCTTGAATTCACGGCGATGGCAGCGCTGCTCGACCTTGAGCTGTACCCAAAGCATAGCACTGCATTCAGCAAATGGGTCCGAATGTGTGCGAGAGAGGGGAAAGCGGGGACATACGTCCTGAGAGTCTGGGGGACTCTGTGCCATTGCTGATGCGGGTGCCTCCGAGCCGTCGTCAACGGCTCGGTCATCTTGCATCATTGCACCATTTGGCGCACTTGCGACCATTGGATTCAGCTTCTTCTGAGCTTGGGCCCGTGCGTCTGCAGCGAGAATCACCCTCCGTGCCTGCTGGCTGTTGTGAGTGCGAGAACTGGCAATACATATGCATGTAAAGCCAGCACTGTGAAAATTCACATACCGTTGCTCGCATATACTCAATGTCGCTGCTTGTGCGGTTGTCTGGCAAGCTGAGGGCGACTTTCTTGCTGGGATACTCAGCGGGTCCGTTGCCGTCTCCCTCGCTGGGGCCAAATGCAGCGCGGCGGCGCTTTGCGGATGAGCGGTTGGCTCGTGTCCCAGATGTGGACCCTCGAACTCGTGTCGGTGCGGCCTGGAATTGGCTGCAGGAGAGAGCGAGCGGCCAGATGCTAATGTGAGTACGGTGGGGGGAGAGCCAGAGCGCGGGAAGATGCTTACCCCTTCCATCGTGCCCTATCAGAAGCGTAGTCTATCAGCGCTTGCAGCATCTGGTCGACAGTGCCACTATGCTTCAAGTCATATGCCTTGAGGTATGGCTTGAGCTTCGCCTTTGTTGGCCGGGGGCATCTACGAGTCATCACAGAGGGGTATTCCAGATAGTAAGTGCGTTAAGCCTCGGTTGCCACCACATTCGAACATGTACTCACACGACAAACTCATGGGTCTCTGGTTCGGCATCACCGCACAGTGTCTGCCCGATGATGGGCAGCGTGATCGTCTTCTGGGACTGGTCGGTCATGTTTGGACAAAGGTGACAATGGCAGGCATTGGGGCAAGCAGGGCTCGACCTGCACGGCACGGATGTATTTTCACAGTGGCCATTTCACAAGTGAAACCGGCCGATTTGGACCGTAACCGAGCGCGATTGCCTGCCGCGTCCCACCTTCAACTAGTCACTGCCTGGCATGATCGCCGTCCAGGCCACCGTCCTCTCTTCCACGACCATCCACCTGCTGCTCATACCTCCTGGCACAACAATGTCTGCAGCTAAGCCGCCCTCTCGCAATTTGCAAGCCGCTGCTGCGAGCTTCATTCATGCATCACCTAGCATAGACCCCCGGGTGGTGGCCGAGGAGATGGACGAAGAACTCGAAGGCCTCGAGGCTGACCTGGCAGTAGTCAAGATGACGGAGAGCGATGCCCTCCGTCAGCTTCCCGGTTCCGTGAAGAAGGCAAGGGTCGAGCAAAAAAGTGCGCTCGAGGACACTCTGAGGAAGGCGACCGAGCAGGTCGTCGTGGATCATACCCTCGAAGAGTACCGCCGGTATGTGTCCGCTCCATTTGATACATGGAACGGGGCCTCTCTCATCTGCCCTGGGCGATGTTGCTGCTGCTCATCAGGCTGTGGAAGCAATTTGCTGCCTTCTGTGTCGCCCAAGAGTTCGTTTCGAATGCCGATGAGCTCGAGGCAATGGTGAGGCAGCCAGAGCTGCCAGGGACTCTGCCGATGCAGATCTCGCTGTGGATCATGGACAAGTAAGTCGTTTCGCACCGGTCTCTACCACCGTAGCGCTGACACTGACGTGGACTGGCATGTCCAAACTTGTGTGCAGGTGTGACGAGATCGACATCTACACGAGCAAGCCGAAGCCACTGAGCGAAGCACGGCGGTCGTATCCCTATGCACAGAAAATGCGCGCTGCGGTCAGCCACAAATTCGGCCGGGAGCTGCGTCAGGGTGTCGTGCCGTGGATGCAGAATCCGATGAAGCCAGAGACGTACTCGGGCAACCCATCCTTGTCGTTCGAGGTTTCACAGTACATGATAAGTCTGCGTCGTCGCAAGGTACGTGATTGTGACCGTTTGTAGCTCTCGAGCTGACAAGAACAACCCACGGGCATTTCCATGCTGCAGGCACGGGGAGGCGAAGTCGTGCAAAGCGCCCGGGCCATTACTGAAGACACCATCCGCCAGCTCCATGAGTACAATACGAACTTCCGACAGGACCGCTACGCAGGCCCATCGCGCAAGCACAAGGCAGCACATCCCGAGGAATGGGCAGGGCGTGACATCCACATCATGCTGAATGCAATCTACATTCTCGCGTTCATATGCCTTCTCCGCTTTGATGAGGTGCTCAGGTTCGAATGGCACTGGCTCACGTTCGAGAGCTGCGGCGACTCTACAGGTGCCGAGCGCCTTCGAGTCACGATTCCGTACCGGAAAACGCATCAGACCGGTGGTGCGTCTTCTCCATTCTCTCTCACAGCACACTCGAAGCTGATGGCTTGACTGAATTGCATCCAGGCATCGCTCCATTCGTCCTCTACCACAACAAAGAGCGGCCTTGGCTGGACCCGGTCGAGGCCGTCTCGCGATGGATAGCGTGCAATGAGCACGGCTCCCTGACCGGCTTCGTCTTTCGCAAGAAAGTGAAGTCGGGTCGCTTCAGGGACAGTCCGAGCCAGCAAATGGTGAGTCGAGCCTGGCCCCATGTCGAGTCGCCTTAGCCGTGGGCCTAACCTTGGAATTTCAGTCATCCGAGTTGTTCCTCGAGTGCTTTCGAAACAACATGACAGACATCAACCTTGACCCGCGGATGTACGGAACGCACTCGTTCCGTCGAGGGGGCTGTCAGTACCTATCGACCACCTTGCGCTGGCCGATCCGGAAGATCTGTGACTGGGGCGGTTGGTCGGACAACCAGGACACGGGCACCATCTTCAAGTACCTGCTCTCGTGGACAGACCAAGCTGTCGAGCGTGAGGATTTCTTCAATCCGAACAAGCAGACAGGTGATCTGTGCACAGCATGTGGACGGACATGCCTCTGCGCATGAAGTCACACTGCCAGCATTCTGTCTTCTCTTTTTTTTTGCTTTCCCTCCCGGCCATTGAAATTTTGTTATGTTTCGTCCATGTTGCCCGAGGAACGAGTCTTGTACATCACATTGCATGCTACAGAGGGAGATACACGAAAGGCCGTTGCAGGCACTACAGATACATGGAGATACACGAAATACATGGGGCTACAGATGTGAGATGGAACGGAGCGAGACAGATGACAGCTGCTATGCCTTGAAGGCATCGACAAGCGCGGGACACGAGCGCTCGAGCAGCGCCGCTGCCACCCAGATCCCTTTGACCCCTTCGACGGCAGGCAGCCCGGCCGTCTCGCATGCTGCCTGCGTGTCTCGACCCGAGCTCACAGGCCGAGACGTCCTCGGCCAGAGGTGTCGCAGCACCGCAGCGCTGATGTCCAGGTATCGGCTCGGGTCATACAGAACGCAGAGCTTGTCGCCGCCGCCGCCGCTCCAGCACGCGAAAATCTGGACGGCGGCAGCCGGCGCCGCAGCGCCGGACTGCGAATGATCCTGTACCAGACAGACTGTGAGTGCCGCAGGTCACCGTGCAATGACACCAACGAAACGATACATACATGGATCTGGAGCTCCCGAAGGAACATGCCGGGCCAGACGAAGGGCCGGAAGTGGCAGCATATGTCCTCGGCCGTCTCCCAGCCGAAAAGCTGCTCGCACCGCAGCGTGAGCATCTGCAGATCGGGGCGCCGGAGGGATACCATGTCGGAGTCGGGTGCTGTCCCCCCGTTCGACCAAGAAGTGAGCGGTCGAGCATAGAGCTCGAGCGCACTGGGATCGGGGAAAGTGTCTGGGATGGACTCAGCCAAGGCGCGATGTGGCCTGTCGAGGAAGCCCTGCGAGTTGCTGCAGAGCATGTGGCGAAGGGCATTGCGCCAGGCTGCAAGGGAGCGTGGCTGACGCCGGGACGCGTCCCCGCCCGCACCCCGCACTGCATCCAGTAAGGCATCCCCGAGACCACTGCGTGCCAACGTGCTCGCTAAGGAATCGGGGACCTTGCGCATGCCACGCTATTTGTACAAGCACACATCAGCAGCGTGCACAGAAAAAGACGGTGCATGGGCACGTACATAGCAGAGGTGGGCTTCGCGCAGGAGGGACTGCAGTAAGAGTCCCCCCTGCGACAGCGACAGCTGTCCGCCTTGCGACATACGTGGCACATCGTACACGACGATCTCCGTGCCGCTCGACTGGCCAAGGCTGGGGCTGGCAGGTGGCAAGGAGCATGCCGGCACACACAAAAAAAGCCCCCGCCAGCGAAAGACCACCGCCATCAGTATCGGGACTGTACGCCACACACAACACGAGAAAGAGCGGGGGACCCACCTGCAGACGACGCATTGTGCGCCGAAGAGCACAGCGTGCCCGTCGTGGCTCGCAACGGCGTCTACAGCACCGTCGACATTGAGCCTGGCGAGCTCGGCATCGGCATCGCCGGGCGCCTGCAGCACGGACGTCAGCAGAGCGGCGCAGCGCAGCGGCCCGGCTTTTCAGAGTATACACGCACCATGTACCACGGAAACCCGAAGGCGACGATGAGCTGTCGCAGGCCGCGCTCGAGCGGGCCTGTGAACCGGGTGGTGATCTTGGCACGCCTCTCCTTGGGCACAGACGGCCCATCAAACACGAAGAGCGGTACGACGGGGGCGTGAAGGAGCCGCGCGAGGCGCGTGAAGAGCGCCTCGAGCTCCGGAGCCAGAGCCGCATGTGTAATCGCGGGCTGGTACACCCTACACTCGTGGATCCAGCCGCTGCCGCGTTTGCGAGAAAAAAAATCGTCAGCGTGGCACATTCAGACAGACACCATACAAGGAACTCGCTCACCTGGCATTCACGCCGAGGACAAACGTGGGGTGCCCGCCCGTTGCGCTGACGGGGTATTTCGCCGCCGCCAGCGCCTCGAGCGTCGAGTGCCACACGGAATCCTGTAAGATAGGTGCCGCGCAAAACCAGCACCTTATGTAATATTACATAATGTGGCGTGGGAACCGCCAAATGGGCTGGCATTGACATCCCATACCCTCCCAACCGGACGATAGGGCAAGAAAAGAGTGATATACAACCCTCCAAATGAAGGCCTTGTAAGGTGAGTGATGAGGATGCGTGTCCCGCGAACAAAATGCACTCATATTTTACATTCTGCAGTGTCATGACTCATTGCATCACCTTCACGCTCACTCTTGCTCTCGCATCCGGCGACTTTCCGAGGACAAGAACAAGGACGAACGATCTTGCGAGTGCCTTGTGCCCACTGACGGAGATTGTGCCTCGCCAGGGCGCACGCACAATGACTTGCGCAGCAAGCCCATGCTCGATGTTCTCCACGAGAGCGTGTGCTGGATGATACGTGCTGGTCATGCGGGGATCACGCAGCCACTCGGCACATCTTGTGTGCATCTGCCGCAGTGGCGCTCGCTCCTGCCGACATTGCACCAGCTCTGCGGGGTTCTTCGGGCCCTTGTAATGAATATATTCAATGCATGTCATAATGCAGTTCCCCTCTCAGATTGTGAAGGCAATTCTGCTATGTGTTATATGACTGCAGTGTTGGTTCCCGAGGTGTAATAGGATGTATTGCTCTTTTTTTCATCAATAACACGTCGTGCAGCGCGTTCGAACACATCACGTGTTCAGGGCGCTTATATCACGTGCGGGCGCTTAGTGAGCACTTAGCCCGCCAAATGTCCCGAGGTCAAAAAGTTCAAAATGCAGGAAACAGCTCAGAATGCACAGAAAACTTGTTTTCGGAAGGTTTCACTTCGAAAAAGTTGTTCACCTTATAACTCAATGAATATGGGGAGTTGAAGTGATATTCTTCCTGGCACTTGTAGCTATGCATGTCTACTACACACCCCAGGGAGCAGAATCCTGAAAGAGTCGCTTGCGGCGGAGCAGTAGGCATCGTCGTCGGGCGGCGCGCCTGCTTACATAACAGGTGCGGGATTCGCGCGTCATCTATCTTACGTCCGAAGTCATACTTCTCATGACGTGAGAGTTTGTTCCGGCTGTCTAGCCCATGAACAGCGTGCCGGAGTTTAAAACATGTGAAAAACTCCGTGCAGAGTTCTACACAGGACCCCATCCCGCCCGCGCTTCGCGATGCACGTCGATGACGGCGCGCAGCCCGCCCGCATGGTCAGGCGTCGATTGATCTGATCAACCAAATATGACCAAAGCCTTGGGCGCCGTCCCGATCCCTACTACTGTACCATTTCGATCGTAGGCTCAGGTCACAGGTCACAGCGACCTCTGAGCTACGCCTACCAGGCCAAATGTGCCTGCTAATATTTCGGTCACAGCTCAACCCCCATGAGCCTACGATCGAAATGGTACAGTACCGGCCGGACGACCGGACGACCGGACGGCCGGACTTTCCAATTCCCGTTTGCTCTCAAATATTCAGGCTTGACTTCGACTGCGGCGCATCCTCGACTGTCTTTCGTATCTCGCACACCCGCACACATCGTACGGCGTGTCTTAGAGCTGCGCAGGACAAGGAAGACTTTTCCGACGTGTCCAGGCGAACGCAGAGACATCGCTTTCGGCACTAGTTTGCCCGGAGCTTTGCAAGACCGTGACATTGCTGTATTCAGGCTCGGAAGCGACAGTGCTGGTGCCTTGTGCATTCAGTAGACCGAGTACGATGTCTGAGGTTCAGAGAGTGTCCCTGGACCTCACCCATGTTGTCTGTAGGGCCTTGGATCAAACGTATTCTGTCATGTGCTGAACATCTTGCCAGACAATGCTGGTTCCCACCTATCACTCGTTATGGCCCTCATTACTCTTTCTCCCATTCTGTTAATGGTGCGTTATTACGATGCATGAAGTTGAGATTTCTGGCTGAGAACTGCCCCGAATAACAGGCATCCTACGCGGTATTGGCGGTGTACACGCGTGAACTTACCGTCATCAATATGTGGGCCGGTCAGCTACTATGTGAGCTGTTCAACTGGATAATCAAGCGCGCGATCAAGCAGGAGCGACCCAGTGGTACCTTTCGTCATTTCGATGTTTGCGTCACTAGCTTAAGTGTGCGCGTGCAGATAGCGTGGGGACCGGATACGGCTTCCCATCTTCACACAGTCAATACGTGGCATATTTTGCGACCTTCCTGGTCCTGCACCTCTGGTTCCGCCACAGATTCGTCTCCACCGGATACTGGGTACTAGACAAACTGTTCCAACTGCTAATCCATGCTGCTTTGATCGGCTGGGCAGCCGTCGTGGCATATTCACGGTGAGCGTCTGAATCGAAGCGCCAGAGGCACATAAGCTTTCTAAAACTATCTCCATCTCAGATTTTATCTTTCGTATCACTCGCCGTCGCAGATCCTTTGGGGCGTCTCGATTGGCGTCGTCTTCGGCGTCGCGTTCTACCTCGTGGCCGAGCTTATCCCCACGAGGAGACCGCAGTCGTTCCTAGGCAAAGCGCGGATGCTCCTCCTGACCAATCCTATCTCCGGTTGGCTACGTGTTAGGGATGGATGGCTAGTCTGGGCCGATGGTGGCGTCGAGGAACAATGGCAGGCATGGCGAAGGGCGTTCGATAGGAACGAGGCGAAGGCAAAGCGGGCATAGGGCGTTCTTCTTGGATCTTCGGGGGTATAAGCTAGTTCAAATTTTCCGGGCGAACCCAGAATGTAAGTATGGTATCAATACTCATCTATCTTGGGTTCCATCAATCCACAGACATATCTGCTTGCATTGTGTCGTGGTGCCAGGCGGTTTGTCCGCATCGCAGCCCAATCACAGGCAGGTGAGTTGTAACCCTAGGGTTATGATCTGCTTACCCGATATATCAGATCCTGACGAAATTTTGTTAGATCCGGTATGATCTGAGATTTGCCATCCTCCGGTGAGGTTGCGTCCTCCGACTCTTATTCACGGGCGTTGCCCTCCATACCCACATCCTAGACATTTCTGCTCTTTCTTTATTATTATTGTGTGGGTGTATGAGTCGGTACGCCTCTCTGCTGCTTCCCTTTCGACTCCAGTCCCCGAGCGCGTGCACAAGAGCAAGATCTCGAGTCATACTCAGGCCAAGTTGGACAAGGATGTCATCGACGACCACGGAGCTGCCACTGTCGAGTATACCCATTTTTACGACTGTGAAGGACTACCGGGTATGGCGGGCGAAGGCGTTCGATGAGAAGAAGAGCGTGGGGTTCGTGCCAACGATGGGGGCATTGCATGACGGACATCTATCTCTCGGTGCGTCTGCCTAAGGCTCAGAAACGGGATTGATGCCGAGAACAGCGTCATACAGTGGAGAAGTCGCTCGCTGCCAACGATCTGACCGTCCTCTCCATATTCGTCAACCCCGCTCAGTTCGCGCCGCACGAAGATCTCGCGACGTATCCGCGCACCCTACCGCACGACCTCGCGCTCCTCACCGCGCTCTCCGTCCCCGCCGCGTCACAGCCCTCCATCATGCGCACGCCGTCCGCCGTGTTCCTACCATCCGTGAAGGAGATGTACCCCTCCGGGATCGACCAGGACGTCAGCAACCAGAAGGGGACGTTCGTCGAGGTGAAGGGCTACGGCGACCAGATGGAGGGCAAGAGCCGCCCCGCCTTCTTTCGCGGCGTCGCGACGGTCGTCACCAAGCTCTTCAACATCGTCCAGGTGCACCCCCTCTCCCCTCCCCACCCCGCCTGCGCTGACACCCCGGGCAGCCAACGAACGCGTACTTCGGGCAGAAGGACATTCAGCAGGCGCTGCTCCTCCGCCGCATGGTCGCCGATCTGCATATCCCGCACCCGACGCCAGAGCGCCTGCACATCGTGCCGACCGCGCGCGACCCTACCTCTGGGCTCGCGCTCTCCTCGCGCAACGCGTACCTCGGCGGTCCGGAACGTGCATTCGCCCCTGCGCTGTACGCGGCGCTGCGCGCAGCGGAGCAAGCATGGGGCGCGGGCGAGAGCAAGCGCGTGTGCGTCGAACGCGCGGCGGCGGTGCTTAGCGAGCGAAAGGCGGATGCGGGCGAGGGTGTCAGGGTGGAGGTGGATTATGTGGAGATCAATGATCCGGCGACGTTCGAGGTGCTTGAGGACGGGGCGACGAGACGGGAGTGGGAGGCGGCCGTATTGAGCGGGGCGGTGTGGGTGGGGAAGACGCGCTTGATTGATAATTTGATTTTGGGGGATGTAGGAAAAGTGTTGCAGTAATTTTGGGTAGATCTATTGTAGGATGTGCTGTAATATATCTTCTATAATATTGCGAGTTTTGTCAGAGGCCGGATGGTGGATACGTCCGGGAGACTTCGAATCGCGCCGCGGCGCGTGCTGGACGCGTCCGTGAAGATTGCCGCGTCTGAACGCGACCTGCACTTGACCACATCCACCGACTCGTCGATACACGATCTACCAGTTTACTCGCATATCGCCGTATCTGCCAGCCCATCATAACATACAATTGTCAACGATGGCGCAGCTAGAACCGCGCCGGGTCATGATCTCGACGGGCACATACCCCTCAAAGACCTTGCCCGCCCGCATCGCGCACGCCCGACCATTTATGCACCAGGCATGTCCACCCCATCTTCCGCCCCACGCGTGCTCACACTGTCCATGAAAGCATAGATCGATGTCGTATTTCCCTCCGACCCCAAGCTAGAAGACGCCTTCCGCCGCCTCGAGGCGGAGTACTACACCTCCCGGGGACGCCTCTGTGACGTCGTTGACGCGCTCAAAGCGCTCTACGAGCAGCCCGACGCCCACCCTCCGTGCGTCTCTATCACCCATAGTCATTCGCGTGCATGACGCCAACAGCACCCTCATCAGAGACGTCCAGGCACTGAGCACGGGCACGTACGTCCCGGACGTCTGGAGCGTGCGCGGCGCAGACTTGCGCATCAACGTCGCGAAGCGGACGTACGAGGCGCTTGGGCTGGAAGGGACGAAGATGCCCGGCGCGCACGGGCGCTTCAAGGGGTGCGAGGAGCAGTACGGTGCGCCTCGTCTCGCCTCTCACTTTCGTACCCTCCCACATTGACGGGGTGTGTGCTTTGAAGCGCTCAGGCTCCCGTGCGGGCTGAAGCGGCCTGCGCTGGGCGCGAAGGAGCACGACAAGCACTATCCGCGCATGCGCGCGAAGCTCGAGCAGTGGGACACGGCGCGCGACGCGGCGGGCGAGCCGCGCTGGGCGTTCGCGATCACCGCCCCGCGTGCGCATCTCGGTACGTCGCCGCTTCAGCACCTCGCATATGTTGCTTATGTCTTTCTGTAGAGAAGGTGACGGGCCCGCTAGCGCCGTCGCATGCTGACGTGCAAAAGCACGCGGTGCGGCCGGTGGTGCGCACGTATGGGAGTGTGCGCGTGCCGGTGCCCGCTCTAACGCCGCGGCCGGAGGGAAAGCAGCGGAAGAGGCGCAAGCTCGCACACTCGTCGGACGCTGCGGATGAGGGTGGGGATGCTGATGGCGCGCTCGAGGACTGGGAGGCAGAGATGGAGGGGCTTTTTGAGTGGGTGGGCATGGTGATGACTGGGTCGCAGAGGTATGTAGGCATTGAAGGATGATGGTCGAGAGGCTGATGTTGGCGAACAGACTACAAGCAAATGATCGTGTGGATCCATATGTTGCGGTATACTCGCCTCCGGAAGGCTCAACGACCGGTGAGGTCACTCATGTTCGCTGGAAGGGCTTCTTCACGCCGAGCTTTGTGGATTCTGTCCTGAACGTCATCAGGTACGTTCGTCATGCATCATATGGCCTCGAAGAATGCTTCATGTTGTGATGTCAGTCAAAATCTATCGCATTCGCCTGCATCTTCGCCCGCCAAGCCCTTTGTCGCTCTGACAGTACACGGCGTCCCGCATACGCCTTCGCAGGACAAGGACAGGCAGGTCCCACGCATGGAGGGCGAGGGTGAGAACACCTGCTCTATCGTCATGGTTCCGGAAAAGGGACTCGAAGAGACGGATTCACAGAAACGTAACGGTGCGGAGGTAGAGGGGGCAGCGATGGACGTGATGACTCCAGACAACGGAAAAACGGTCGAGAATGGTGAGAAAGAGCGATTGCTAGGGCGGTACGCTATGGTCGAGGTAGCAGCGCAGTGGGATCGGACGTTTGGTTGAGGTGTATTGAATGTGGACATCATTACTGTACCCGCACCGCTTAGCACCATTTGGTGTTATACACCTTGACAACATTCGGACATCTGACAAGAGGGTTGTTTCAAGGAGCGCTGAAGCGCTTGTCAAACCTCCTATGCAGCGCTAGCACACAGCCATGCGGCGCCAGTCCAACTGTTCTGAGTGTCTTGTACATTGGTTGCTGTGTTATTACAATTGTGAGGACCATTGTCTTGAGCCGGAGAGCAGTGCGGGGTATGTAGAGGATCTAATCAAATCTCCGCGTGTTTTCCGACGAATAAGAAGACCACAATAACATTGCGCGCCAAAAACTGAGGGAGGCTACATCAAAGCGAACCGGCGCGTCTGCCTCTTCCCTCCTCCCATCACCTTACATCAAAAGTACATATCCTCCATACCCCCTTCTCCTCATACCCTCCCTCTTTCATTTACTTACCTTTATACCCTATTTCATCACGAACATGGGCCGCCCGCTCTTCACCCCGCAGAACTCCGCCCCGACTGTCGTCGTGCCCGATGACGAGCCCGTCGCGTACCCACCCTACAGCAAATGGACCTACGAGAACTCCTTCGATCCCGACTCGGACGAATTCTTCGTCGACGCCATCGATGAGCGCCCACTCCTGCCCGGCGAGCTCCCTGTGCTCTCCGATAGCGGCAGCTCATCCGCTAGCTCCAGCGGCCGCGGCACCCCGGCCCAGCCTGCCAGCGACGACATCGCCGGCACCACCAGCCCCGTCTTCCGCATCCCCGACCCGAGCCTGTTCGGCTACGTCTCGCGCGGCGCGGGCGACCCGCCCCCGGCGCTCGCCCCGGACAGCCCCATCGCGCCACCGTACCCATATACCCAGGCGATGCGCCGCCGCTCCGCGTCCGACGCAGGCCGCGCGGCGCTCGAGCCCAGCGCGATGGTCACGCACTACACGTCGCTGTACAACACCGCCTCGCAGCACGCGCTGCAGCGCATGGAGGCGCGCCAGCGCGGGCGCAGCATCCTCGGCATGCAGCGCCCGGACCCGGACACCCCCGCGCCCGCCCTCGCGCCCGTGAGCGACAGCGACAACGACGAGGACGACGACGCGCCCGCGCCCGCGGCGCGCGTGCACACGTCCGACATCACGCCGATCCCGCTCCCGTCGTCCGTCGCGCACGCCCGCACGCGCTTCGGGCGCGAGCCGCCGCCCGTGCGCCGCGCGACGCCGCGCAGCCGCAGCCGCTCACGGCCGAGGAGCAGAGCGCGCTCTTCCGCCAGCTCTCGCCGACGCCGCCGCCTGGCGCCCCGCCGCGCGTGTACGAGTGGCCGCGCCAGCCCGGCTCGGCGCAGACGGTCATCTCCGCGACGCCGCCGCCGCCGCCGGGCGTGCATGCGCGCCCGCGGTGGCCGTTCGCTTGAGCGAAGGAGAGTTTGAGTAGGATGCAGCAGGCGGGGAGGGACGGGGGTGGCTCGGCGTCGCGCGCGCCACTGCGTCTTTTTGTTCTTTCTTCTCTTTCTCGACAGGCTGGCCTCTAAAAGTACCAACGCACGCGTACACCCGTCTTTCTTTATGTCTTCCATTATACCACCTGTAAAACCGCCACTAGATACGGACCTGCTTGGTTCTTCACGATAATTGGTTGCTCGCTTGCTCTGTCTTGTCGCTGCTACTGCTAGATCTGGCCGATCGTGCGTCTCGCGAGTGGATATGTGTGCTCGTGTTCTGTTGTCCATATATCATAGGGTATCCGATTGCTTGTAGCTCTGCTCTTATGTTGTCCTACTGTATCTAATCTTATGTCGCATTCTTGGACTAGGACTCGTACTCCGGGGATCGCCTTATCGGAGCTGATCGGAAAGATGAATGCTTGCCACCGGACGGTCAACATGGTCTCATATAGGAAGAGCCTTCACTGCTACAGTTCAAGTGTGCTATCGAACGATCAATGCAAGATGGACAGGTCAAGTGCGCCGTCGAATTCATCATTGCGAGAGCCTCGTGAGTTCGTGCGTTTGTCTTGACTTACAAGAGTTGACCACCTTCGACGCACGGTCCAACCAACGTGTGTGCGTTTTTCTATTCGTATCCGATGAGTTCTTCATAAATATCTCGAATCAAAAGCGTCGATCTACATATCTGTGTTTCCAGGTGTCGCTCTAGGCCCGTACGATGACAAGATGGATGTCTTCGTGGCGCCATAAATCCGTTCAAACGCCGTAGAGTCTTCGACGGGCCAACCCGGCGAGGGCGCCTCAGTGCAGTTACTGTACGCTGGGCAATTACTGCGGCATCGTCTTTGGCGGAGACCTTCGATGGTAAAGCTTGTTCGACGTCTTCTCCTGGGCGCACTCGCTTGTGACCGCTGTATTCTTGACACTGGCCCACTATTTCAGTGTTCTGGACCGTCTAACAATGGACGCTTGACTCTACAACCTCCGACTTGCTTCTCTTTGTCGCGCATCGTAGGCGGATATCCCTAACCGGCGGCCACCGCCCCCGCTATCATCACGTCGCACCACGAGACGGCTGGACGCCATAACAAGTCCAACGATACCCATCGCTGGTCAGATACAGCTACGATCCTTGATTCTGATGAACTGCTGTATTAAACTCTGTCGGTGTCTGAAACTCGCTGGCGGCAGCGATTCAGCTGTGCGTCCTTGGTCTTCTCCCGCCATCACTGTCTCGTTGGCCTCAATCCCTGCACACGGGGAGATGATATCAGCGAAGCGTTGTTCTTTCTTGAACAACCCTCGCATCTGTGCGGGTGCAATCGCACGACGTGGTTTGATTGCTTGTGATGGCCGTCTCCTATGTCCAAAGGCTAGGCCTTATGGAAGTCTTCCTGATATATCAGTGTTGCTCTTATGGTGAGCACTCACAGTCTCTGCAACCAAGGGCCTCACACAGAAGACAGCCGTGCTTCCATTCTCGGTTGTGTTTGAAGGGGCGGGTTTGCAGGGACCGAGCGCCTTGCTCGCAATTTAAAATCATACTGCCTACTGTCAGAATCATCGTACCGTCACGTATCACCAGCGGTCAACCCATCAATATCTGGACAAGCTGAGATACAACGACACTTGTTCGTTGGCTATGGACCGACCATCGGATCTTCGTTGTAAAAAGGTTTGATACCATGCGTATCGCGTGTGTTGTTTAGCTCGCCCACCGTGTATAAAGCAAACCGAACTCCGCCGCTCTTGCATTCACACTTCGAGACCTCGCTGGCTCTCATCCTAACAGCTGCAGTATGTGCGGTGAATATGAATACAGGGTATGCTTATCTCAGTTACCTTTCGCTGAGTGCTGAACCTATAGTCGTTGCAGGTGAATCTGGCGAAGCTTTGGGTGGGTCATTCTACCGTCCAGATATTTCGTCATTGTGGTAACAGTCTCTGTTTCAGACACAAGCCGTCTTATTCGGTGGGGAAGTCATCATATAATGAAGTCAACATGATCATGACGTCCACTTAGGCATTTATGTGATGCTGTTTGCGGGGTCCCTCTACACGTTACTCTGGGGCCGACGGAACTCACGCTACTTGGGGGTGACCATCCTCCTGTTTATCCTCACTGCTGCCTATACGATAAGCCAACTGGTCGCGACGCTGCTGACACCCAATGTAACAGCTGCAAGTATAGACGATGCCGACACGATCATACCCTGCTCAATACCGGCAAGTCCAGCCTGGAAGCACGACTCTTTAGCCGGCAATATAGTCGTCCTTATGCAGAACTATTTGTGGACAGCAAAATTGTACGAGGATATGTTCCGATAAGATTCTTTACGATCTGACCCTTTGGTACCAAAGCATCGTCGCAGATGGTTTACTAGCAAGTCCACTTCCGTATACTTACTGTCAATTGCTAACCGGAAGTCAGATATCACGGTGCTTTACCTTGTGGGGCCCTAGAATATGGATCATTGCGCTACCATTGGCCTTGCTAGCCGGCACAACAGGCACGTCTTATATTATTATTTCCAGCTTAGACGCTAGATGCTCATCAGTGCATAGCGTGCAACTTGGCATCTAGCATCTATGATGTCAAGTTCTTCATCCTTTCGACGACAGGCTCTGCTGCCTCACTTGACACTGCGGAAGCACTTGCTGATGAAGCAGATCTTCTGTCTAATATCGGCGGCTGGCTTTCTTTGGCGACTAATATCACTACTACATTTCTGATCGGTATGGCCTCATCCATTTCCCGGTGTAATCCAAATTGACGGACACCATGTCGAATGTCAATTTCTTAGTCCTGAGAATCTGGTTGATGAAAAGGGATATCGAGAAGGCTCTTGGAAAAGGAGCTGCGAAGAGGTATCACTCTGCGATTGCTATGGTGTACGTACTCCGTTTTATGTTTTATTCTATTCCATATCTCTGCTCACGCTCGGTTCTGAAAGTGTGGAATCCGGTGCGCTCTTCTCAGCATCACTACTTGCAGATTCGATTGTGACATCCTTTGCGATCGACGGGGTAAGGGCTCTACTGTACATGGTGCCAGCTAACTCACACTGACCATCATCAAACAGACGATCTGTGATGTAATGATGGAGCAGCTCATGGTACGCTCATTACATTCGAGTCTCATTTCCACTATTGACGGTTGTACTGGCAGGCCATCGCTCCAACTCTTCTCATCGTCCGCGTAGGCATGGGCAAGGGCTTCGAAACTGTGCAAGACTCTGAACACAATGCAGCAAGCTTGAACGTTACTCCAGCATCTTATCGCCGTAATGACGAAGCCCCAGTTGTTTCTGGGATACATTTCAGGACGGTTCAAGAGGTGGGATCGATGGGGTCTGCGCTCAAGAGCGACATGAGTGGGAATGTCTCAACGGTGAAAACAGACAAGAACGCTGGTGATACGGGAGATGTCGTTTGAAAGGTGCAGCGTACTTATGTTACTCCATTATTTATCATGGGGTGCTCAATTATTGCCCATCTCGTCAGCCTCGCTCGATGCCGGTCATCCCAAATTTAGCCGGCTATGGAAAGCGCCAATGTCGAGGCTTTCCGCTCGTTCACCAGCCTACTCCACATTGCGCTGTCTTTGTTCATCCAAACCCACGAGTTTCGTCGCATTGATCTTATCTGAGAAGAAGGGACTGCTTTCATACCACACGGCTATACTGAGCAAAATAAATCCTGCTTGTACCGGTAGAGGTGGCATGCGGCAGTTCCCCAAAGCCGTCGTCCGGTTCAGCCGTTATCCTCTCACAGAGAATCGTTTATGTCTGTCACTTCTATATCAGGTACTGACGTTGAAGCCAAGGCAGATTTGGAACGCTGATCCACCGTTATCGCGCCGTAGCGGGCCTAGCTCGGCCATCCGCCCTTCGAAAGCATTGCTCGGTTTATCGTGTAGCTCCTGACAAGACAGCTTTGTTCTCGAACAAGGAGACCCCGCGGGCATGGACCAAACGATGGAAGACGCATCTTCCTTTCTCGTTCTCCCTCATACGAGCGCTCCCCATCGGTGGCCCACGGGATGCGCCACGGCCCTCTTTCTGAAATTCGAACATTGTATACGTACGGAACACGATCCATGATCTGCAGGTTTGATGGTAAGTCGGTATGGATGCGGATTGCGATTAGTATTCGTGGCGGTGCGTTCATCTAGTCAAAGACAGAAATACTATCTGACATCCGCACAGCGATCGTTGGCTTGCATCCTCAAGGATACACGGCCTATCCGCGGCGATGCACCTATGGGTTCTGGCCTGTTGTTCATCCATCTCCTGATACACCGTACCGCCGATACCGTCAGCGCGATCTGCGACACGCAACGTGGTCTCGTTCATGCAGGCCGAGGCGAGCAGGTCCATCAAGCAGCGCTGTCTTCCTACATCCACGGAAATTTGAATATGGTACTTACATGTAGGAGCCAGCTCATGGTCCTATGCCCAAGACAGAAACGGCGAACGCGATGCTGTGAGGCGCGAGACGCCTTCAGTGAAGTCGAAAGGCTTGATCGAAGAGTCTACTGATGTCCCACATAGATAGCTCACGTGTCAGTGAGTTTGTCAATCTTTTTTCGCAGACACAGGTCGATGCGTCGAAATGGAAGGGAGTCGGAATGCACATTCCGAATGCGGGGTCAGTGCGTGATCTTACTGCTTGCATTACTCGCTAATTCTGTAGGCGTGGACCCAGATAATGACGAAACAGATCCAGAGAAGTGCGCAGCTGCCTCGAAGGCGTCTGTCTCAAATCCACAGAGGTTGCGAGAAACAAGTCATGTATTGAAGCTCCCGCGCCCAGCGCTATTCGAAGTTATTCCAATGCGGACTTCGCGTTCCATGAGATCCCTGGCAACGCTGTCCAGTATGATTTCCTTCGCGATCATGGAGTTAGCAACCGGAGAATTAATGTCCGCGTTCGTGGCATACGCTTCCATGCTAGCAGCTCCAATGTAGCGTGCCGTCCGTTTCATCAGTGCGTCCATCGACCAGCTATTTAAGTAGCGATGTATCGAAGCTGCGATGATCCAGCCCGCCTTTCTTCGACCTCTTGCGTGAAATCAGATATGTGCGACGACATTTATTACTATAGAGTAAGTACAAACCATTGGTCACCGTGACGTCTTTGATTAATTCATGCCTTTGTTCTCAGATGCAGTTGGCAGCACTTTGGGTAAGACAATATCCTGACATCTATTTGCTCTATTGATGTCTGCTCAGATAAAGGCTGTCCTGTATGGTAATGGCCATACTTATCTATTGTCATGTTTCAAGCCTAATGTTTCATTGTTTCTAGGCATCTATGTCATGCTCTTTATTGGGTGTATCTACGTCCTTGTCTGGCAAAGGCCAAACATACGCTATCTGGCCATGACTGTCATTTTGTTTGGGCTCACCACTATCGACAATGCAGCCACCCTTGCAGAAATCCTTGTGACACCTGATTTAACTTGTGTCTCATCAGGTAGTCCACCTACAGACCATGAAATATTGATGGCCAACTGCATTGCACTTATAGAGGACTGTGCAGCCACTCTATCATTGTATGTAGATACTTCATAACTTTCATCAAGCTAGCTGATACTATAACTTGACAATATTTCAGTGTTGTAGCTGATGGAATTCTGGTATGTAACACATGTTTCAACTACATAAATGCAAAATGCTGATTAGTATGCAGATATATCGGTGCTTTACACTTTGGGGAAAAAGAAAATGGGTCATTGCTCTTCCATTGGCTGTGCTGGCTGCCTCAACTGGTATGCATTATAATAGTTCAATTAGTGTCAAAGCTTATATTTTGTCCAAAATCAGCATGCAATATTGTAAGTACATACTACAGTGGTCTTCTTGTAGGCCTTCAGCACCATGCCACCACCCAATCCCTGGCCTCAAAAGAAAATCAAATTGCAGCTCTGGCCTTTCATATTAGCAACATTGGTGATTGGCTATCTCTTGCAACAAATATCATCACAACTTTGCTAATAGGTGTGCCACTATTTAACATGGGCTGACTGGCTGACTGAGAATGGGGTGCATTATAATTTGACAGCACTGAGGATATGGGTCATGACAAAGGAAATCAAGACCACTCTTGGCCCAGAAGCAGCTATAAGATATTATTCAGCTATTGCAATGGTGTATGTGATCTTTCATGATGATATTCTATGGTTTCTCAAATTTTAAATGCCAGAGTTGAGTCTGGAGCTCTGTTTTCTGCTTCACTGCTTGTGTCATTGGTGGTTCCATTTTTCCCTGCTATTGATGCTGTGAGTCCATCCTGTTTTTATATTAAGCTATATTGTTGTTGAAAATAGCAATATATGATAGGGTCTGGCTGAGGCAATCACAATCCAAATGCTGGTATGTTGATTGATTGATTCTAAGAGTGAATCTTTAGGTTTAATCTGTATTATACATAGGCAATTGCTCCCACCCTCATTATTGTTTGTGTTGGCATGGGCAAAGGTTTTGACAGTGTGCAGAACTCTTTGCATACTAGTCATGCAGCAAAAAGCCTTGTTCCAACTCAACATGTGACAGAAATCTGCTTTCAAAGAGCTCAGGAGGTTGTTCTGACCAGGTTCGGAACCTGTGTCGTTCCCAAGTCGTACGGCTGTGTCAACACGGCGCCAAGTCCGTCACTAGAGCGGCGACGCTGCTAGTGGTCTCGAAGAGTACGATGCTAAGGCCCGTCCCTTAGCGAAGAGAGATAGAGGATGGTTGAGGCGGTCGAGGAGCGAAGATGAGAGGAGCGAATCGAGCGACTATATTGCAAGTCAAGATACAAGATACACAAGAGGATAAACTTAGTGCTACAGGTCCATGTACGTGGGGTTTATATATGTGTAGGTACGGTAGGATATCCTAGGCGAAAGAGGCAGACGAAAGAGGCAGACGAAAGAGGCAGTAGGATATCCTATACGAAGTCTTAGATAAGCAGTCAGTGGAGGAAGCGATGACAGTAAGTGGTAGATCGATGGATCGATAGATGGCTGGAGGGTGTCATCACAGAAGAAAAGAAATGATAAGTCCTTGTAAAAGAGAAAAGAAAATATGGTCATAACATCACCCCTCGTCCAGGTGTCAAGTCGTCCCGACTTCTCTGCACCCAAAACATCCTGTCACAAGAATCTTCCATGCGAGTCGTGAAGCAGTGGTCGCAGGGGTTCCCTTCGGTCCCTTTGCAATGGCGTTGAGTGGCATAGCATCGCGAACAGGAGTGACGCCATCTGCCGTAGGTATTCGCGGTAGTGAGTCACAGATTCTGGAAGTCCGTCTTGTCACAGGTGTCCGACTGCTTGGTGCCATGGCATGCTTCACAGGGTGGAGGACCGAAGCAATTCTGGTGAACCCATGCGCAGTTGGTGCACCTGATGAGTATCCCCTTCGCCTTCCATGCCGTGTTGGTCCGTCGGAGTTTCTCTCCTGAGGGCGCTATTACCCATCGTAGTGGTCCGGAGTCGTCGGAGATGGGATTGGAACACGTCACGGTAGATGTCACGGGCGTCGTGTCGGTTACTGATGGAGATTCGCTTGCGAATGGACTCAGGAAAGACGGGGTGAGGGATACGTCCTCGAGGTCGCGGGGGTCCATTGATGTGGGGAGTATCGGCGGCAAGATCGTGGTGGGCAGTGTCGGTGGGTCCTGGGTTGAGTACGGCCCATTGAAGGGGTTGGGGATAAACAATGTGTCCACTGCCGTCAGGTCGAATGGGGTCGGGCTGCGAAGCAGGTCGTCCGGTGGTATACCAGGCGACCAGTTCTTCATCGCGGTGTCCAATGTCTTGTACGACCCAATCGATGTCGTTGAATCCCATGATGGATTGGTCCAGGTAGTCTCCGAGGTACTCGAGGTGCTGCCAAACACCGCATCCTTGAATGGTTCGAAAGGACTGCTGTTGTCGCTCGAGTGCTTCCTGGGCTCGACGGTTCACCTGTTCGAGTGCATCCGCCATGTCCTGAGCACTTCGATTCAATGCCTCACGTTCTTCTTGATTCTCGAGGTGTGAGCGCCAGGCGTTGACCACGGCGTTGGCCTTTGCGGTGGCTTCGTCAGAGTATCCGGACAGCGCGTGGACGGTGTTGCGCATGTAGTTCTCGATGGCTCCTTGGTATTCCGGTCTTCCTAGAAGGAGGAGATGTCGCACGGAGAGGAGGTCATTGATCGTGTTGAACTCGACATTGACGGGGTTAAAAATGACTGTATCGTGATTTCGAATGGGGAGGGGGCGCGACTGGTAGTATTCCGTGCGGTCTCGGTCCTGTGACGTTGGAAGGCGCCCGCCGTTGCGTCGTTCAACAACGCATCGAGCATGCTCATGCCATAGGGCGGCGGTGTACTGGGGTCGTCCTGGGAATGGGGATGCATGCTCCTGTTGTCCTCCTGATCCGTCGAGCGGCTTCCAAGAGTTCTCGTCGTGGGCGAAAACACGTTGGACAAGCATGAGTGCCTCTCCGATCTCGATGGATGAGACGCTCTGGGGTTCCCGTTGCGCGATCTGTTGGAACCAGTCGACGACCTTCTGGCGGTCTGCAACGCTGGGGTCATCGTCATCGATGATACATTGGACCGTCGAGATGCTTGTCTCCTCGGGGTTGGGCTCCGGTGCGGCAGTTGTGAGTTCCGTGGCGAGTTCCTGCCACGTCTGGTATCTCTGGGGCCATTGGCCGACATCCCCCCACTCGATCCATTGGTTGTCGTTGGCCTGTTGTCCCGTCTCCGTGTTGTTGGTGCTGATCGCCTGCCATCCTGTCCCGGTGCCGGCCCAGGCCTCGGCATTGGCCTGACTAACGGCTGAGTGAAAGCTACCTGCCTCGTCGTCCTCGTCGTTGTCCGTGGTGTCGTCCTCATGCTCGGAGGAGGAATGATCGGTGTCGCCCTCGGCGTCGTCGTCCGTGGTATCGTCCTCATCATCTCCGTCTGTGGACTGGTCGTTGGCAATGGTGGGCGAGGTGTCGAGTAATGGTGTGGTCTCGTCGATGGGCATGGTCTCAGATTGTACGGGTACGGAGTGATATTGTTCGGGCTGGGGGTAGATGCGCAGGTAGGGGTTGGATTCGTTGTCGGTTCCCGTTGTAGGAGTCGACGTCGCTGTCGGTGAGGTTGGTCTGCATAGTCGGAGAAGCAGGAGAAGAAGGGCAAGGCATATTGCGATGAGAATGATACTGATTGTGATGACTAGAATGAGAAGAGCTGCTGGTGCGGTGAAGGACATTCGCTGTTGGGGTCAAAAGGTGAAAAGTTACCCCCCCTTTTATACTCGACGTCCGCGTCGTGTGGCTATGCTAGAAGTGCCTTTTTTGCTTGGTTGGAATCCTGCGCGCGTGGAGCGACGCGGGGCTGTTGTGCCTTTAGCTGCCAGATTTGGTATGCGTGGATTTCGTCCGTCGGAGGATCCCAGCGGTGGACTGTGGCCGGAGGGCTTGAGGGTGCCGTTTATGGAAGTCTGCGATAGCGGCATCGGCCGTTCCCTGTACATTGCCCATAGGTTCCCAAGTATCGTCGGCATCCGAATAGCCCTTCCAGTGGACGAGGTACTGCAGCTGATTGCGGTAGCGGCGCGAGTCCACAATCTTGTCAACCTCCCATTGTTCTTCATTGTTGACAAGATCCGGTAATGGCGGCGGCGGAGTTGGTCCGTTGGCTTCCGTGGTGCGATAAGGTGAGAGATACGATGCGTGGAAGACCGGGTGAATCTTCCAGGTCGGAGGTAGTGCGAGCGCAAAGGTGACGGGTCCAAGGACCGAGGTGATCTTGAACGGACCATATCGTTTAGGAGCCAGTTTGCTCGTAGGGTGCGAAGTTCGGAGATTCGTCGCATCGAGCCAAACCTTATCGTTCTCCTATAGTGAGGTGGTGCATTCGTGATCCGGTCCGCCATGTGTTGCGCCGCAAGGCGGTGTGATGCTTGGAGGTCCTTGCGCAACCGTTCGAGGTTGTCGAGACGATGAGTCACTCCGGGGGTATCAGCTACTGCGGATGGAGCAATATGGGCACGTGGCGTATAGCCCATAAGAGCCTGAAATGGGGTGGTCTTCAATGATGCTTGGAGTGTGGCATTGTGGGAGAACTCCGCAAGCGGTAGTAGGCGTGCCCAATTGTCCTGGCGGTGGTTGCAGAATATTCGGAGGTACTGTTCGACTTCTTGATTCAATCGTTCTGTTTGTCCGTCGGCCTGTGGATGGTATGCGGTCGTCTTGGCCTGAGATATTCCGAGTCGGAGACAGAGCGTCGCGAACCACTTGGAGGTGAATTGTGTGCCTCGGTCGGAGATAAGTTTCGTAGGCAAGCCAAAACGTCGGAAGACGTTAGCTTCATAGAGCATGCCAGTGGAGAAGTCGTCGGCCGTCATGGCTTCTCAGCAAGGAACTAGGACTGCAGCCTTAGTGACGTCATGGTCGATGAAGACTGCAATGGAGTCGAAGCCGTCAGACTCTGGGAGTTTGGTGATCAAATCTGTAGAAACCGTGGAGAATGGTAGCGCATCTGGTTCTGCAGGGATAGGCTGGATAGGGATGTGGGGACGGTGGTTCTGATTCTTCATAGCTTGGCACGTTGTGCATCCCTTGACGAAATCCCGAATGAAAGAGACCATACCAGGCCAGAAGTATTCTCGTTGTACGAGTTCCACGGTGCGCCACTCTCCTGGGTGTCCATATGCCGGGTTTTCGTGTACTTGTCGTACCACCTTCCTTCGAATTTCGTCGAACTTGGCCACATAGATTCGTCCTCGATATAGGAGTAGGCCATTTTCGTCTAGGCTCCAACCGTCTAGTCCTTTGTCGATGAATGATGGTGCTTGTTTTCGCAGGGCATCGACGACGTCCTTTGACTTTTCGAAGTGATTTGCTTCTGCAATCAATTCAGCTTGAATGTCCGATTCTGGTGCTTGTACTCCCGTTCGTAGCGCTGAGATGAATATGTCTTGTGGTAGTACAATCTGGTCTTCATTGTCATCCTTTCCTTCTCCATGGTCTGGTCGTCGAGATAGCGCATCGGCGCGTGTCATGGTCTTTCCGGCTGCATGTCGGATGGTATAGTCGAAGCGAGACATGAACAGCATCCAGCGTGCTTGTCGTCTCGTTAACTTGTGAGCGTCCTTGAAGTAAAGCAGATTCTGATGATCCGATACGATATCAATCTGGTGTGATGACCCTTCTAGATAATGTCGCCACGTTTCGAGTGCTCGAATGATGGCAAGAAGTTCTCTGTCGTAAATGTCGTAGTTCCGTTCAGTGTCGGTGAAGGAATGCGATAGGTAGGCGCAGGGATGGGATCGTCCATCTTCGCCTTCTTGTGAAAGCACTGCGCCATAAGCGAATGCTGATGCATCCGTTTCGACCGAGAAGGGCTTTGTGGTGTCTGGTTGGGCAAGGATGGGTGCGGATGTGAACCGTTCCTTGAGAGTTTCGAAGGCTTCTTGCTGCTTTGTGTCCCAGACCCACTTCTCGTCCTTCTTGGTAAGGTCATTCAGCGGTCGTGCGATGGATGAAAATCCCTGGATGAATCTCCTATAAAAGTTTCCGAATCCTAGGAAGGATCGAACATCTCGGACGTTCTTGGGCACCGGCCATTCCTTGATTCCTGCAAGCTTGACGGGGTCCATCTTGACAGTTCCCTTCTCGAGACTTGGGGAAAGAGGGCCGATGCTTCACACGGCAAAACGATTCCTTTTATTTTTTCCTATCACGGTGCATAAATGAGTAAACTTGCTTCTTGTTCCTTCAATTGCATAGTGCAACATCTGAGAAATCTGCCAGAGCTATATATGACTATATTGGCTACATAGCTTTAATAGCTTGATAGCTGTCTCCTTTTTTTCATAGCTTTATATAGCTTAAGGGTCAAATATATAGAGCTATAGAGCCAAATAAGACAGCTATGAAGAGCTATCATAGCTATCATAGCTACCTTATGGGTACAAGACATAGGTATCATAGTATAAGGTAGTTATAGGCACTATGCCCACTATGTAGAATATTATATGTATGCTAGTCATGCCATAGACTAGATGTATACTATTCATATGATGGGCAATTATCAAGGCTATGTCAACTTTCTGTACTATATTTTATATGTGAGTTGTGGCCATGCATGTCAGCCATGGCCACATACAGTCCTGCCATATTACAAGCAGATGCTGCACCTCATGTGTGGATGTCTTACCTGCCATATGTCCCCTCTGTCTGCCATACATCTCCTGTGCCACCTGCCCACATGCTGTATCTTGCACATAGGCTTGTTGCCCTATGTATCACATGTCTACCATTCCATATGCCTGTATATGTTAGCTGTGGTCATACACAGTCTGGCTACCCTGTGCACAGATGTTATATGAGATGCATAGACATGCCGCCTGCTGTGTATCCTCTACACTCTTGCCTGTGCATTGTGTATCACATACAGGCCACCGTCCCATGTACACACTCTCATGTCTTGCATACAGGGTGGCATCTTGCATGCCCTGTACCACATGTAGTAGCCCTAGTCTGACACCTTGTATATGTCCTACTGTACCTTGTGCACACATGCTTTTGATGTTGTGCAAGTTTTGATATCTTATTTATTTCATTTTTAGTATTGTAGGTTTTTACTTATTCTCCCTTGGCTTAGGATATCCATGCTTGAATATATTTCTGGGTCTAAATATGGTATAATAGGCTTCATAGTAGTGATAACAATCCTATGATATTAGTAGGTTACATCAAAAGTCACCATATTGTGTGGCAAATTATCAAATCCTGATAATATATCCTCAAACTCACATTGCCTTCCAATAGTTGCTCCATCATAGTACTATACCGAATCTCTTTTTCCAACTTGAATATGGCAGGTCACCTGCAATTGCATTCATGTTGAGCCCTATTGATAGTATCTACCATATGTTTTCTTCATACATCCTGTAAACCTCTGATACAAAACCGAGTTTTTTATCATTTAATTCAAGATTTTTAATTGGAAAAATCTATTGCATGTAATATTGTATCATAAATGTTTGAAATTTAGTTGTGAAGCATTAAATATATTTATTATAAATTAAAAGATAAGAACAAATAAAATGTCCAGAGGTAGAATTGAACCTACAACCTCATCAGACTAAGCTAACCGTTAAGAGGTATGTGGCTGTGCTCAACCATGGTATGGCCGTACCATGGTCCTGAGAACTGATTACATAATCAAAACTCGGTTTTGAAGTGCAACATCTCTCTGTTAGACTTTTCTTTAGATAGTTGTTGAAGCCAGTGGTGCCTCTACCAGTGGCTGTAACACTTTCAGACTACTCTTCTCCATCCTCTGCAGTGAGGGGATGTACGCTCGGACCGAGAGAAGGTGTCTACCTGATGGCTGTGGCAGTCATCCTGTACGTATCTCTCTATAATGAAGTAGCAGACTGATTTTCTTATAGCTTAGTCAATACTGTAGTATGAATCTAGGTGAGAAAACACTTATTGAAACTAGATTAACAATAGCTTTCAAATGATGGCCTATTTATTATGACAGCACAATCATATAGTGAGCTATTAGACTATATGTTTTTGATGATGTGGCGGACTAATTTCTTTATAGCTCTGTCAATATTGCACCAACTATAATGCATGAGGGCTTGTTGGAACCGGATTTACAATAGCTTTCAGACGAGCCTAAAAGAGCTGTGATACGTACAATATATCCCAAGATATGGCCAAAACACATTATGCCACATCATCTAGGAGATCTTGCTGTTGCGTGGCGCTACCTCGTCCTATCGGCGTGTATGTAAGCTTATTAGAAAGGTATGAATCAGAGCTTTCCAAAACTGTTAAAACGTTATCGATACATATTATATTGACCGAGATATGACAAATTCGCTAAAAGGTGAATTTTGCTTTACCAGGAGGAGAGAATGTCTTGCTACGGACCAACGGCTGGTTGGATCGACTTGTATGTATGCTTGTTCGAAAGCTATGAATCATGGCTTTCTAATAGTATAGTATGCAACACTATAGCACCACTGGTTGTTGAGATACCTGACAGTATTTTTTTGCTGATGTGGTACATAAACCGAAGGATATCTCTTTTTCTAGTGATACGATTTCTGTATTCTAAATTATGTTGGAAATGTGTGACTCTACTTGTCCGAATGCAATTTACTGTTTGTCTATTGATAGCTTCGTTGTGGAGCTACAAAGCAATCATGGTTCCCAGGGGGGAATCACAGAAACAATTCGCATTCTGCGAGTTCGTCACCAATTGAGACACACAAGGTATCAGTAGAAAGCTATGATTAGGTAGATTCTGACGCATTTGAGAACGAGTAAATCGGTGGAGAATTGACTGAGTTAGCTGGGATTCAAACATTTTAGGGGAGAAACCAAAGAAATGCTTCGCATTCTGCAAGTTCTGCACCGATCCTCACGCAAAAGACATGGCTAAAACGTATGGATGAGTAGATTCAGATGCACTTTAGAACGAGTAAATTGGTGAAGAATTGATCAAGTTAGCTCAGATTCAAACTTCTTAGGGGGGAACACAAAGAAATGCTTCGCATTTTGCGAGTTCTTGACCGATTGAGACGTGTGAGGTATGGCTAGAAAGCTACAAATGTGTAGATTGAGATGCATTTGAGAACGAGTAAATCGGTGGAGTATTGACTGAGCTAGCCTTCTTTCAAGTATTATAGGGGGAGAATACTGGAATTCATTGCACTATGTGAGTTCTGCATGGATCATGATGCAAAAAATACTGCTAGAAAGCAATAAATGAGTAGATTCAGATGCATTTGAGAACAGGTGAATTGGTTGAGAACTGATCAAGTTACATCAACACAAATGTAAACAAAAGTCCGGCCAGAGCTGGAGTTGAACCTGCAAACAAGCCAACTGCCAAATGGGGGTAGGGGGTTGTTCAAGGTGTCGTTTTTGATAGGAAAACCCGGTATAGAGTAAACGATTCTAAGGAATCGTAATGATTTTGTTCAACGTGGCATGTTAGACAAACCTGTTGCAATGGATATGAAAGAGATGAATGAGGAATTGGAAGCTCAAATTTTTCCTAATACATCTAAATTTTTGAAAAACAACAATACTATAGAAATAAATATTGGAAACAACTCACGAGTTATGGCCAATGTTGCTCTTGCTAGGTCTAGAAAGTCTGGATATCCTAGAAGAGTGGATGATTTAGCTGAACACATTCATCAACCAGAACTTTCTAATATGATTCGTCGGTTCCTTTATGATCAGAAGCATCCAAATGCAGATAAGACCTCATCAGATGTTGATATATCAGACTGTCCTATCCCACCGCACAGAATTGATGTTTTTCATTCTGCTCTTGCCACATACTATTCTCCCAGTGATATATCTGGAAGGTCAGGGTATCATCAGCATCATATTTGATCAAATAGTTCCTGGGGACATGAAAAATTTCCACGTCATGATTGTGTTTATGTGGAGAGTAATCCTGATTTGCTAGGAATGAGAGGATTATTTGTTGGACAGGTTTTAATGTTCTTTTCCTTTGAACATGCAGAACAAAAATATCTATGTGCCCTTATCAAATGGCTGACACCTGTGGATGATAAGCCTGATGAAGACACTGGTATGTGGATTGTAGAATGGGAAGTTGATGAAGATAGAAACAATGTCTGCTCAGTTATTCATTTGGAGAGTATTCTTAGAGGGGCACATCTGATTGGTGTGTGTGGGAACCAATATCTTCCTTCTTATTTCAAGCACTTTTACACAATGGATGTCTTTTCTATGTTCTATGTTAACAAATTTTTGGATCATCATGCTTATGAATTGCTTTCTAGTAGTACTACTAGTTAGTAGATTATTTCAATCCATCTTGTACTACTTGTAGTTTATAAACTGACTTCACTGAATTTGATACTAGCTTTTTGACTGATATTGATTATAAGAATGTTAAGGTGAGGTCTGATTCAATGCACTAAATACTAGTAATGCACTTTTTGTCATTTGCTTCTAGCTTAGCCTCTGCCAGTGAGTTCAATTAAATTAGATGCCTTATGATTACTAGTATTTTCTGATACCTTAATAGTACTAGTACTTCAATGAACTTAGATTCTGACATAAATCATATCTAATAAGCTAGCTATTCAGTTGCTATGAAGTTTTGTATTGATAACTGAGAATCTGTCTAAAACTTGAAAAATATCTAGTTTTGGTCTGTCTGCTATCTAATAGCTGTTTGGTTTCTGGTTGACATTGGAGTATCTGGCTCACATCTGAAAAATGTCTGATTTTTACCTGGTTGTTGTTTAACATCTAAAAATTTGTTTGACATCTGAATATTGTCTGAATATTATCTGATTGTTATCTGGTTTCTATCTGGTTCTTTCTTTGCAACATCTGAAAATCTACTTGACATCTGAAACCTATCTGGTTTCTGTCTGATTGTTGTCTGGTTTTTGCTTGAAATCTGAGAGTTTATCTAATATCTGAGAAATATCTGGTTTCCTTCTGATTTCTGTCTGGGTTCTGTCTGGGTTCTATCTGGCTTTTTGAACATCAGAAACAATATATTTTCCAGACAACCCAGAATTTTTTGTTTTTTCAGACCATTTAAGAGAAAAAAAAGCAAACAAGGTTACCAAGTAAATGGAGACGTTTGCTGATGCACGCTCCCAGACACCAGGAAAGAACACCACCATCTGAAGAGTTCGAAGTCAAGAAAATCATAGTGCACCGACAAAACACTCGGACGGGCCAATGGGAATTCCTCATCAGATGGTCAGGATATTTGCCCCTGTATGACATGTGGCTCTCCAGTTGTGATCTACTATAGTACGGAATGCTCCCCTGGAGCTGTATGCGTACAGACAGCAGCACAGCTTATACTAGTGGGCCGCCGGTTTTCCCGGCCTGACCCAGCCACAGCCAGTCGAGCCACAACTGTACAGTACCATGGGCGGTGCTTCAATTTGTATAACCATGCTTCCCTTCTCTTCTGTCTGCTTCCTATACCCGTACCTTCCTAGAAGGAGGAGATGCCGCACGGAGAGGAGGTCATTGATCGTGTTGAACTCGACATTGACAGGGTTCAGAATGACTGTGTCGTGATTTCGAACATCAAGAAACCTCTCCATATACTTATTGACCTTGTTTGCCTTTTTTCCATCTGGTTTGTCTGGTTTTTCTCTGGTTCCTGTCTGAGATTTTTTAAAAGTAGTCTTAGGTGATTTTTGATGTACATGGTGTTTACTGCAAGGGTGTAACATTGGAATTACTAGCATTACAAAGCTCAAATCATATATTTGAAAAAACAATTCGACAAAAACCAGACAAACCAGGTCAAAACCAGACAAACCAGACCAAAAAAAGGCAAACAAGGTCAACAAGTATATAGAGAGGTTTCCTGATTTGAATGGGGAGGGGGCGCGACTGGTAGTATTTCGTGCAGTCTCGGTCCTGTGACGCTGGAAGGCGCCCGCCGTTGCGTCGTTCAACAACGCATCGAGCATGCTCATGCCATAGGGCGGCGGTGTACTGGGGTCGTCCTGGGAATGGGGATGCATGCTCCTGTTGTCCTCCTGATCCGTCGAGCGGCTTCCAAGAGTTCTCGTCGTGGGCAAAGACACATTGGACAAGCATGAGTGCCTTTCTGATCTCGATGGATGAGACGCTCTGGGGTTCCCGTTGCATGATCTGTTGGAACCAGTCGACGATCTTCTGGCGGTCTGCAACGCTGGGGTCATCGTCGTCGATGATACATTGGACCGTCGAGATGCTTGTCTCCTCGGGGTTGGGCTCTGGTGCAGCAGTTGTGAGTTCCGTGGCGAGTTCCTGCCACGTCTGGTATCTCTGGGGCCATTGGCCGACATCCCCCCACTCGATCCATTGGTTGTCGTTGGCCTGTTGTCCCGTCTCCGTGTTGTTGGTGCTGATCGCCTGCCATCCTGTCCCGGTGCCAGCCCAGGCCTCGGCATTGGCCTGACTAATGGCTGAGTGAAAGCTACCTGCCTCGTCATCCTCGTCGTTGTCCATGGTATCGTCCTCATGCTCAGAGGAGGAATGATCGGTGTCGCCCTCGGCGTCATCGTCCGTGGTATTGTCCTCGTCATCTCCGTCTGTGGACTGGTCATTGGCGATGGTGGGCGAGGTGTCGAGTAATGGCGTGGTCTCGTCGATGGGCATGGTCTCAGATTGTACGGGTACGGAGTGATATTGTTCGGGCTGGGGGTAGATGCACAGGTAGGGGTTGGATCCGTTGTCGATGTTCCCGTTGAAGAAGTCGATGTTGTTGTCGGTGAGGTTGGTCTGCACAGTCTGAGAAGCAGGAGAAGAAGGGCAAGGCATATTGCGATGAGAATGATACTGATTGTGATGACTAGAATGAGAAGAGCTGCTGGTGCAGTGAAGGACATTCGCTGTTGGGGTCAAAAGGTGAAAAGTTACCCCCCCTTTTATACTCGACGTCTGCATCGTATGGCTATGCTAAAAGTGCCGTTTGGAGGTCGGGTGGTTGTGCCTTTTTCGGGTTGAACATTCGTGCTGCGCGTGGAGCGACGCGGGGCTGTGGTGCCTTTAGCTGCCGGATTTGGTATGCGTGGATTTCGTCCGTCGGAAGAGATCCCAGCGGAGGTGGGATGTGGCCAGAGGGCTTGAGGGTGCCGTTTATGGAAGTCTGCGATAGCGGCATCGGCCGTTCCCTGTAACATTGCCA
>QUOP01000115.1:0-27080 GCA_003675405.1 Hericium coralloides
CTTGCCATTTCTCTTGCTATACGTCTCTGACCATGGATTCCTCGTTGTACGTGTGCAAGGTTTCTTGGTCCTGGACATCTTTGCGACCCTGTGTTGCGCCCTCTCAGTCTGCCCTCTGTCATTCCTACACCGCGTTGTCAGCTGCAAACTTGGACTGCTGGCTCATGCCTAGTGCTATTCTTCGGGCGATATTGTTTGCTGTTTGCAGGATTTGCACCATAGCTAGCGCGCCTCGATGTCACTTAAATACAGCAGCACCCGTTCGCTTGCGTTTCACCTGGCCGATCGACAACTGCCCCACCAGAGCTCGGAGCTGTCCTGAAGGATATCACAGGCGATCCACGGTGATGGTCATGCCAGCGTTGTGATCGTCGGCGCTCCAGACGGAAACCTAAATGAAGGGCAAGTAGAGAGATATCAGGGAGTGGAATGGTGGATGCTACTCGAGCACGGATGCAGATGGAGTCTGCAAGATATTGAAGTCAGTATCGTATGGGTACATACCGTACTCAGCATGACATTTAGTCAGAGCAGCATCTGGTCGTTGTCGTCACCACACAGCACTCGGGACTCACATTCGGAGCAAGCAGACGCTCATCGATCACCGTAAGCGCTTGTCTTGGACAGTTGGGGACGTATGAGGCATAATAGACGACATGTTCGACGTGCGTCCGTCCTCCCAGGGTGGCCGTAACATAGCAAATATCCATATATCCGCAACTGGTCAACCACCGGAGGTCAACAGCATACACTCCGGAGGCATGGGCGCCGCTCATGTAGATAAACCTATGTTGAACAACATGAGATCAGGCCAGCTGGAAGTTTGACAAGCAGTACCGCCATTTTGCAATCTTGAGTTGACGAACGTCGGAGCTATGAACGTATCGGTTGAACAAGCACCGGTAGGTACTGACTTGGTTGTGGTGTGTCGAGATGTGTAGACGTTTGTAGACTTTGTTTAATTAGAAGGGGTCAACAACTTATGTAACGAAAGTATACGATAAGATAAGATCAGTTTACTGATCTTGGCGGAGTCCAAAACAGTTACTGAACTTTAGTAGTGACTCGAAAACATCATAAAGATTTATGGATGCTGAGGTTACATCGATTCCTTCGTATCGCTCGACCTCGACATATCCCACCTCTGTATCATAGATCCATGTCTCAAGCGGCAGAGACGCCTAAATCAGCCGATTCTGGCACGGCCACACCAGACGGCCCATCGAAGAGTGCAGGTAAGTAGTATGGACATGGGCATGCTTGCATCTAGATTCTCATAATATTCGTAGCAAAGAAGGAGGCCAAGCGTCTGGAAAAGGAGGCAAAACTCGCGGCGAAGCAGGCCAAGGTCACTGCCAGCACGCCCGCCGGAGAGAAGAAGCCAAAGGCGGAGCGGAAGAAGGAGGATGAGGAAGTGTTCGTGAATACGACGCCCAAGGGCGAAAAGAAAGGTGCGTTATTTACAACTGGATTCAAAGCGATAGACCAGAGCACCACTCTGCGCTTACGGACCCTGCTCCGAAGATGACCGGTCACGCTATGTGGTTTAGGATGGCAGGGCGTCCTGCGAGGAGGAGTATTCGAAAACTCTGGCTCGCTGGAGATGCCACCAGCTCCGGAGCTGGATACACGCGACCTGGTCTATCGATTTGAATTTCGCTGTATATCTGTCGTACAATATCTCGGGACTGAATCTTACGCATTTACCTAGACCTCTCGCAGCCCATGGCCAGCGGTTATAACCCCATCGCTGTCGAGTCGGCTTGGTATGACTGGTGGCATGCCCAGGGCTTCTTCAAGCCCGAGCTCGAAGCCGACGGTTCGTACAAGAAAGCGGGCGTGTTTGTGATCCCATCGCCACCACCGAACGTCACCGGCAGCTTGCACATTGGACACGGTCTGACCGTGGCCATCCAAGATTCGCTCGTGCGGTGGAATCGCATGCTCGGCAAGACGACGCTCTTCATCCCCGGCTTCGACCACGCGGGCATTTCGACGCAGTCCGTCGTGGAGAAGCGTCTCTACAAAGCATCGGGGAAGACCAGACATGATCTCGGGCGCGAGAAGTTCATAGAGACGGTCATGGACTGGAAGAACGACTATCAGCATCGCATCACGAACCAGCTGCACCGTCTGGGCGGGAGCTACGACTGGTCGCGCGTGGCGTTCACGATGAACGAGCAGCTCTCAAAAGCCGTCGTCGAGACGTTCTGCCGTTTGCACGAAGACGGGATCCTCTACCGCGCGAACCGCCTGGTGAACTGGTGTGTGCAGCTGAACACGACGCTGTCGAATCTGGAGGTCGACCAGAAGCAGCTGAGCGGGTGGACGTTCCTGAACGTGCCGGGCTACGACGCGAAGGAGAAATTCGAGTTTGGCGTGATCACGTCGTTCGCATACCCCATAGAGAACTCGGAGGAGAAGATCATCGTCGCGACCACCCGTCCAGAGACGATGCTCGGCGACACGGCGATCGCGGTGCACCCGCAGGACCCGCGCTACACGCACCTGCACGGCAAATTCGCGCTGCACCCGTTCGTGAAGCGGCGGATGCCGATCGTGACGGACGACGTCGCGGTGGACATGGCGTTCGGGACGGGGGCGGTGAAGATCACGCCGGCGCACGACCCGAACGACTACGAGGTCGGCACGCGGCACAAGCTCGAGTTCATCAACATCCTGAACGACGACGGGACGTTCAACGCCAACGCGGGCGAGCGATTCCAGGGCATGAAGCGCTTCCACGCGCGCGTGGCGGTGGTGCAGGCGCTGAAGGACGCGGGGCTGTACGTCGAGACGAAGGAGAACCCGATGCAGATCCCGGTGTGCAGCAAGTCCGGGGACGTGATCGAGCCGATGCTGAAGCCGCAGTGGTGGGTGCGAGCGGGCCGGACGTGGGTGCGTTGGATGGCACCGAGGGCAAATGTGAAACTTAGTCCTCATTCTACCTTCTACAGCACACAGGGGAGTCCCCTTGGTGGGTGCGACTTGGTCGTTTTACAGCGCATTGGTCCCCTTTGTCCGTTCGACTTGGTCGTTTTACAGGCACATTGGTCCCCTTTGTAGGTGCGACTTGGTCGTTTTACAACACACTCGGTCCTTGTGGCCTCAATTCAGTAGGTGCTCAGGCTCCCTCTCTTTCCGCTCGCTCACTTCGGAGACTCGCTCAGCACGCCCTCACGCTCAGGCGTCCGACATCGCGCCGCACCATCGCACGCCACCCACGCCGCCTCTCCCTGCCCCACGCGCATCCTGCGTGCAAGAAGCAATGACGACGCCGGTCCTCAGCGTCACACGACGAGAGCGCGCTCGCCCCGTCCTGTCCCCCGTGGTGATACCCGTCCAGCGCGACTCGATCCGGGTGTACATCACCCGCATCGCACGCTGGACGAGCCGCTGGGGCACAGAGACGGGGAGAGATGCGTCCTCGCCACGGTGCTGGGAGCCGCGATAGACACGACGGCGCCGAAGTGGACCAATCGTCCTGCCCACCGCTCGCAGAAACAACTGCGTCAGCCGGCGGGGTGCGAGGTGGCCCCAGGGACACGGACACGAACACGACGGCGGCGCCGAGAATGCCTACGCGAAGCGGATGCACAGGTGAGCAACCGCGCCCTCGCCCTCGCCCTCGCCCCGCAGCTCCAGCCGCGCTCACCATCTCGCGTAGTCCACACGTCATGTGCGGGCGACGGACGCACGATGACGCCCTCCATGCCATCTTGGAGGCCGAGGACGCGTCGCGCAGCCAACGTCGGCAGCCGCGGTGACTTGACGCTCCCACGACGCGTCGTACTTTCACGATGACGCCCTCCGCGTCGTGCTGCGGACCCTGCGAGGAGACATGGGAGAGAAGGGGAGCCCCCTGCGCATCTAACTTGATGATGACCCCCTCAATGTCGTCCTGGAGACCCCGCATCCCGTACTTGATGATGACGCCCTCGGCGTCGCACGCGAGACCATGCGAGCCATGGAGCAACGTGGCGCGCGCGTCCTACTTGATGATGACGCCCTTCGCGTCGTCCTGAAGGCTCTGCGAGGGATGAAGAGCGGTGGCGGCGCCTCGTACTGGAGATCAGGCGAGAGGAGGCACCGGCCGTCGTACTTGATGATGACCCGCTTCAGTGTCGTTGCGGAGACCGTGTGAGCCACGAAGAACGCGGGCGGGCGGGTCCTACTTGATGATGACACCCTTGGGTGTCGTTCCAAAGACGGTACGGCCGAATGAGGGGGACGACCGGGCGACGAACTTGATGATGACGCCCTCTCCAGTCCGCATCAAACACTGCCATCGAGCAAGGGAAGCCGGCACGATGAACTTGATGATGACGCCCTGCGCGTCACGCCGGCGGCGATAGCGACATTACCACAAGACTTCGTACTCCCAGCCATGAAAGGGGGTATGGGCATTGTGAAGGCAGCGTTGCCGACCAGAGCGAGATAGCGAGGACTGGCCGCGCTGCGGGGAAAACAAAAGGTCAGCATCCTCGTTCCTCAGATACCGAAGACACGGCTCACTAATTCGGGCGAAGGTCGTGAGCCTCGGACGGAACGCATCTTTATTTCCACGACCGACTTGTCGCCAGCACGGGGTTCGCAAGGCGCGAGGAGACACAGGGCAACAGCAGCGACCAGGACGCGAAGGGCGAGCTTCGCTCGCCTCTCGTCCTGAACGTCGACGGCGGCGTGTCGACTTAGAAGGCTTGCGCTAGCAATCTTCTCGCCGCTCCCCGCGGGGCCTTTGGCATCCGATTTAAAACGGAATGCTCGCGCTGGGCTACGCCCAGCACTCGCGCGCGGCCGTCGACGTCAACGGAGGCCCGTTGACGTCGACTCCGAAGATTTCATCTTCCACCCCGCATTGCCGCTCGCCGCGGGGGCCTGGATCCCAGAATTTTCGACGCGAAAACGCCTGTGCAGGAGCATTTTAGTGAGCACAAATCCTGCCTCGGCTAACATTGCATGAACGACTGACCAACAGCTTCAGAAGGGCCGCAGGAATGACGGTGCGACAGACGCGCACTGGGCGCAGCCCAGTGCGCGTCCCGTCGACAGCGGCAGATTCGGAGGCTTTGTCCCACGAGCCTGCTCCCCGCTTGGCGCGGACCTCTGAATCCTCGAATCTCGGCCACAAAAACACAGTTTCCTGCAGCACCAGGTGAGTGGCACGAAACCTTAACGACAAGCAGTCGAGACCTGCTTACCAGTGCGCGGAACGCATCGCTCGGCGGGCTGCGCCCGCCTCGTGCGACGTGAGCGTCAAACCGACGCTCACTTCGTGGTCGTCGTTCTACGGGCGTGGACGCTGCTCGCCGCGAGGCCTGGGTCCCATAATTTTGGAGCGAAAAGGGGCAGTTCTGTGCGTCTCGTAAGTGACTGTCGGCGTAGGTTGAGTTCACGGTAGAAAACTCACGGAATGGCGCCCTGCAGATGCTCGAATGCGCCCACAACACGCCTAGCAAGCGGCTACGCGGGCTGCGCCCGCTCCGCCGCGCGCGCGACGTCAGCGTCGATGGCGATCCGCCGACGCTGGCTCCGCCGCGGGGCTTTGAATCCTGGAATAAAGGTGCCCACAAACGACTTTTCTGACGATCTAGTGAGGGCCATTTCCGCATCGACAAAGCGCTCGGCGGGCTTCGCCCGCCTCGTCCGACGTGAGCATCAAACCGACGCTCACTCCGTAGGCTTCATCCTATGAGCGTGGGCGCTGCTTGCCGCGAGGCCTGGGTCCCAGAATGTTGGAGCGAAAAAAGGGAATTCTGGGGGCCTGATAAGTGGCAGTCGGCGTAAACTGAGGTCATGCTAGAAAACTCACGGAATGGCGTCCAGCAAGCGGCTATGCGGGCTGCGCCCGCTCCGCCGCGCGCGCAACGTCAGCATCGACAGCGATCCGTCGATGCTGACTCTGAAACCTTGCCCTATGTCCCCGCTCGCCGCTCGCCGCGGGGCTTTGAATCTTGGAAAAAAGGCGCCCAAAAACGACCCTTTTGAAAGTCTGGTGAGTGCCATTTCGACTCGGCTGATTGGGTGGTGAACGGCTTACAATGGGATACCCTCGGCTTCCTGGAACCCTCCCGGCGACGTAGATACGATGCCCGCTAGCAAGGTATACACCTGGGCGAACCGACGAACCATCGACATCAACAATGGAGGCGGGCGTGGATTTCCGCTGGCCGTGGGTCGAAGGCTTGAGGAGAAACTGGGACATTGCTGGCCTTCCGGTGAGTACTAATCCAACGCGACTAACCAG
This sequence comes from Hericium coralloides, assembly GCA_003675405.1. Taxonomy (NCBI): domain Eukaryota; kingdom Fungi; phylum Basidiomycota; class Agaricomycetes; order Russulales; family Hericiaceae; genus Hericium; species Hericium coralloides. Next base: position 6,248 of record QUOP01000115.1, read on the forward strand.
ACACCCGGAAGCTCACCACATGACCACCAAACATGTCTTGTGCCCGGGGAATCGCACTCGCCGGGCTCCGAGCGGCGACAGCGCCAGCGGATGCTCGATCCCAGTCAAGGCAATGTAGCCTTCAGGCGCGAGACGATGCACGGTATTTACACCGCCATCGACCTACAGCTCACCCGAGGTGAGCCCAATGCATGATGACCAAAAAAATGAAACACCGCACCATCTCCACGTCACGGAGCGCAGCCGTTCTATAGGCCGGGCGTCGTGCGACAAAAACGACGGCGCCGTGGGTTTCCCATTGACGGCCTCGCTGCCACGTTCGATTCGCAGGCGGACCCCACCAGCACACATCGAACGGGCAGAAGGCGTTGTCGACAGATGAGGGGGACAGTGGCCATGGAATTAACGGAAAGCAGAAACGGGGGAGAAGGGAGGGGGGGTGGAAAGCGGAGGTGAGTCCCACAGGCGAGAGGTTATATCGGCACGCGCGGAGGAACACCTGTTCCTCCGCGCACCGTACCGGGGCCTTGTCTCCGGCGCCATCATCTGCGCTCTCGTACTCTTACGTCCGCACCTATGGCGTGCCGGTTTCCGATTTTATTACTTACACCGCGCTATAATCTTGTTCTCTCCGAGTGCAGTTTCCCAACACTCCTCCGAGCCATTTCGTGTCGCCAGGGCACAGACTTTTTGTTGTAGGTAGTCACAGTTAAAATAAATGACCTTTGCAAATGTACACCGGCTTGTCCAGACTCTTTGTGAGCATTCTGGAGTAAGAAAGAGGTTGGTGCACTTACGGTACACTTGCGAATGTCAGAGAACTTGGCCTAGATGCGAAAACTCGACATCTGTCCTGCTTCCGAAATTTCACAGACAGCTAAAATGATGGAAGGGCCTCATATCATCCTCAGGTTCAGGAAATGAGTGGCAGAATTGTTGTCAGTCAATGATACGAGTGAGGATGATGGGTGTACAAGAGACTCGGAGAGCACTGGCCAAACGCCGCGGCGAAACTGGCTCGTCCATATCGGGCGATGGGCACTCAGGCTCGAAAATAGCGGCTTCTCTTGCGCTGAAAAATAAAATCATAGACCACACTGCTTGACCACGGTACTGTACTGTCCATCCAACAAGATCTATGGAAAGAGGTAAGCATTTGTCTTTCTGCGAGCAGAAAACCGGGCATGCGCTCGAGCGCACCACAATATCGCAAGCGGATCAAATCCGTCAAGCGTAGCCATGGCGGCCGATCTACGGCTAGGTGCCCATTTCCTCCGTCGGATGGCTTGACTGATTCTCAGCCTTGACAGGAATAGATTCTGTCTGCCAAGCCCTTCAGGGATCATGGCTGTCTATCTAACCACTGGGATTTTATTCTACTCAGCACACTCATTATCTTCAGGTATGCAGGATTTCTTTCTGAACAATTTCTGGACCACATGGGATCCAGGACTTGAATTACTATTGTGATTACTCTCCGGGGATGGACAAATCGGAGCCCGAAGGAAATCCCCGCCATCCAGCCAGAGGGACATTCAGCCGGAGCACAGCGTGTGAGTGGCCGAGGCTCGCATCGGACACCTTTACGTTGCGTTGCGACCGGGGACATCCCGAATCAGTTGCCGCTCACCCTGAAACATTATTCTGAGAGTTTCTGCCGCATTTTCCATCGGACACTTGGTCCGTGTGTCTGTCCATCCGCTACTTAAGTCACCACATATGAGGTCTCAATTTTCATGTTCGAGGCCTCTTCACTCCTCTTGCTTCATTTCTTACTCAGTAGTCAAGGTATGTACCATTTCCTTACTATCTCCATTCTGAGCTTACCTTTCGTGTAAGGAGGTCATGCAGCAGTAAGTATCCCTATCTTCCCTGTAGTGTGATTATTTGTAGACCTACTGTATCTAGGGTTTCGGGCAGGGGAAGTGGCCGCATTTGATCGGGGCCCGGGGTTGTCGGCATGGCGGAAGGGGTGATTCCGAGCGAGGGAAGACGGAACCGTCGCAAAGCTGGATGGAGCTGTGGGCACACGAGGCCCGGATGACGTGTGAGCGCACATACATTCAAGAACCCTGCAAGCCGGGCCCGAGCCGAGCGGCCGCGAAGGCGACGAGGGTCGGGTCGACAGCGGCTTCACATTTCGGATTCTGTCGGTGTCCACACCGAAGCATGAATGTCCACGGCGTGCAGGGAGCCCGTGGCGTGTTCCACACGCTGACGAGTGTCTCAGGCTGGTGAGTTGTACAATGCGTCGAGTCAAGTTGTTACTCACTTCGGCTCCAGGAATCTCTTCCGTAATGAGTGAGAACGCATGCCCGCTATCGTTGTCAGTCCGTCATTGCTGACGTCGGGCTGGCAGGAGCCGGGCGCGGTGCTTCCGTATCGCAGGAGGGCGCCGTCGACGTGTAGATCGCATGGGTTTCGCGCTGTCCTGCTGGGTTGTAGGGCTTATTTCTGCGTCGTGCGAGCCGTGGGAGGCCCTACGGTAAGCCAATCCACGACACAATTGGCCGGGTAGAAACGACGCTGACCAGGCCGCCCGCGCCGTCGTCCACGGTAGCTGCCTTCTTCCAGGATCAGAGCCCCGCGGCGAGCGGAAAGCGCGCCCGTAGATCACGTTTTCGTCGGCGCTGACGTCGCGCGAAGCCCGCCTGACGCCTCTCGCCTGCGGCGTCACGTCAATGCTGTCGCCAAAGTCCTACGGTGAGCCGTTCACAGCGAAATTCACTGCACCGAAACGCGACTCACTGGGCCGTCAATATACCTGATTAAGGGTGCCTTTTGTCCAGGATCCGATGCCCCGCGGCGAGCGGCGAGCGTGTCCATAGAACAAGCTTTCGTTGTCGGCGTCGACGAACCGTCGACGCCATCACCGCGCACGGGCATGCGATAGGCGGGCGCAGCCCGCCTGATGCTTTCTGTTCGCGGGCGCCGTATCTGCATCCCTGCAGATGTTGCCGGTGTCCAACGGTACGTCGCTTGCTGTCTATTTAACTGAGCTGAAACGGAACTCACCAGCCTTTAGCAAACTCGATTCTCGCACGCTTTATTTCCATGCTCCATAGCCCGGCGGCGAGCGATGTGCGTGTCCATAGAACAAGCTTTCGTTGTCAGCGTCGACGCCGACACTGCGCACACGCACACGGAAGGCGGGCGCCACCTGCCTGCCGCTCTCTGTGCGTGGGCGTAGTGTCTGCATCGCTGCAGACGCTGCCGGCGTCCAACGGTACGTCGTTTGCTGTCAGTTTAGCCGAGCCGGAGCGAGACTCACCAGCCTTTAGCAAGCCGTTTCCCGCGCGCCTTATTTCCATGCTCCACGGCCCCGCGGCGAGCAGCAAGCATGGCCACAGATGACGCTTTCGTCATCAGCGCCGACACCGCGCACGGGCATGCGGAAGGCGGGCGCAGCCCGCCTGATGCTCTCCGTGTGTGGACGTCGTCGGGAACGTCGCAGAGCGCGCCAGACGTCCGACGGTACGCCGCCCGCTGTCTATTTAGCCGAGGGGAAATGAGATTGACCGGGCCTTCAAAAGAGCCCTTTGGGGGTGCCTTTTTTCCAGAGTGCAAAGCCCCGCGGCGAGCGGCGAGTGGCCCATAGATCAAGCTTTCGTCGTCAGCATCGACGCTGACACCGCGCACGAGCACGCGCAAGGCGGGCGCAGCCCGCCCGATGCGCTCCGTTCGTGAGCATCACATTGGCATTGCTGCGGCGGTCGAACGGTACGCCGCCCGTTGCCCATATCGCCGAGCCCAAACGAGACTCACCGCGCCGTCAGGAAACGCGTTCCTCGCCGCCTTGTTTCTAGGCCCCAGAGCCCCGCGACGAGCGGCGTGCGTGCGCATAAAGCACGCTTTCGTCGTCGCGCGCAGCCCGCCTGATGCCCCTCGCCTGCTGGGGCCAGTTCTGCGTGGCGGCAGTGCCACGGTAAGCCGTCCGCAGCGAACGTCACCGAGCTGATAAAAGCAACTTACTACGCCGTCAGGAAACCCGTTTCCGGGCGCTGTGTTTTCCAGGCCCCAGAGCCCCGCGGCGAGCGGCAGGCGGGCCCATAGATCACTCGTCGCGCGCGGCCAACTGGACGTGCCCCGCTGGCGCGGTCGTGCTCGCCGTCGGGCGAGTCTTCAGGCGAACGTAGCCGAGTCGGGACGGCCACCAAAACGCGTCGTGGAGGTGTCTTGCGGAATCCGACGCCTCGCGAGCGGGAGCGCACGGAGGGCGCGTCGCGCTGCAGCTCGACGCAGGCGGCAGGCGGCAGGCGGGATGTGGGCGCACAGCGACCACGCGTCGGCACGTAGTTTCTTCGCCTTTGGCCGGCCCGGACGATCTCACCGCCGAGCAACACCGTACCTCGCGCGCGGAGACCAAAGGTGAGCGACAGTCCGTTCGTCCCCGAGGAGACACTCACCTTCTGCCGAGATCTCCGGCTTGCGGCATGCTGCTGCGTCGGGGCGTCATCATCAAGTTACGTCGCGCGCGATCCTTACCTTTCGCTCCGCAGGCGCGGCGAGGTGGGACTCGACCGGCACTGCGTCTAGCTTCGCGCGTCGCGTTGCAGCGGGCGCTCCGCCGCAAACAGCCTGGCCGGCGTTATTTGCAGACGCACGCGGAACGACGGTGAGACAAATACTTGCATTGCGAACGTATCTACGCGTGCTATCTGACATGTAACACAGCGCGCGCGGCGCATATGCCGCCTCGAGGGTGCGAAGGCAGGCGGGGCGGGGGTGTTGTGCGAAGCGCGGCGTTGGCGTCCACGCGCAAATGCGAGCGGGCGGTCCCGAAAGTGGGCGTCGAGCGGGGAGCGAGGTGGCATGGCGCCACGCGTCCGGTGCGGGCTGCATTGCGTCGACGGGCCCGCCTTTGGCGCCGGCGCGTGCGGAGCTCGCTGGCGCGACCGACGACGTTGCGGGAGTGGGGGGCCGGGTCGTCGTGCTTGATGTAGTTTCGGTGTGCATGCACGTACGTTACGTAGTGTGTCGGCGGGGGCGGGGGGTGGCGTGGATACGGGCGCATGTGCACGCGGCGAGCGTCGGATACGCGCTCCGCCGGCATGAAGGCGGACGCGCCGTGGTCGCGGGCCGGGAGGCGTGTTTTGCGCGGCGGCGGACTGCTGAGAATGTGTGCGGCGGGATATATGCTGCGCGTCTTTCTCGCTTCCGCGTGTCCGGCGAGCGAGATGGCGAGTGCGGACGACGGGCGACGAGAGAGGCGGGGGTGTCGTGCTCCGATTGATTGGGGACGGACAGCGCTGCGTGCTGCGTGATGTCGGCGAGGGCGGGGGGCCATCAGGCGGCACGGTCGGGCGACATGCATGGCGGGAGAGGCGAGGCGAGGCTGTCGGCGCCGAGCATGGACTGTGCATCAGGCGACGTTGATGCCGAGCGCGATGAGGAAGGGGTATCCATGGGATGTCGCAGGAACATCGTCGGGATGGCTCGGTGCCGACGGGAGAAGTGAGTCGGGGGCGCGTGAGAATGAGTCGAGGTGGGCGCACGACAGGCTGTCCGTAAGAGCTGCGCTACAGCAGAGGGAGCCGTCGCGCGCGATGAAGAAGGAGGATTGGGGGATCCATCGAGTGTCGCATGAACGTCGGGCTGGTTGCGGAGGGGCGAAGCGAGTCGGGGCGCGCAACAGGCTGTCCGCAGCAGCTACCGTACAGCAGAGAGGCCTGAGCCGTCGGTGTTGCGCATGGTGCCTTCAGGGCTCAGGCGACGTCGAGCGCGATAAGGCGGAGGTGTCGAGGGCGATGCGAATCACATCGGTGGAGCGCTCGGCCTGCGAGCGACGGAGGCTGTTGAGTTCGACGGGCTGGCGTCTGGGTGAGGGCTGGCGACGGAAGGGCGGGGCGGGGCGGCGTCGAGCGACGGTTGCAAGGAGCTGCACATCTCGCGCTCCGTCTGGTTGGTGTTGCTCAGAGCGTGTGTGGTGGCTGAAGGGCAGCGAGTGGGCGAGACGCGGTTGAGAGGGATCGTCGTTGCGGTGCATCCGACAGTGTACGATAAGATAAGATTCACTAATCTTAGCGGAGTCCAAAATGATCTTTAGTGACTCGAAGTAAGCTTTCTTGAAGATTTGGTGGATGTTGAGGCTACATCGATTTGCTCGCATCGCTCGACCTCGACATATCCCACCTCTGTATTATAGATCCATGTCTCAAGCGGCAGAGACGCTTAAATCAGCCGATTCTGGCGTTGTCACGCCAGACGGCCCATCGAAGAGTGCAGGTAAGCAGTATGGGCATGGGCACGCTTGCATCTAGAATCTAATAATTTTAATATTCGCAGCAAAAAAGGAGGCAAAGCGTCTAGAAAAGGAGGCGAAACTTGCTGCCAAACAAGCCAAGGTCACTGCCAGCACGCCCGCTGGCGAGAAGAAGGCAAAGGTAGAGCGGAAGAAGGAGGAGGAGGAAGCGTTCGTGAATACGACGCCCAAGGGCGAAAAGAAAGGTGCGTGAATTATATCAGTCATCTCATATTCAAGATTGAATTTGATTCATTTCATGCAGACCTCTCGCAGCCTATGGCCAGTGGTTACAACCCCATCGCCGTCGAGTCCGCTTGGTATGACTGGTGGCATGCCCAGGGTTTCTTCAAGCCCGAGCTCGAAGCCGACGGTTCGTACAAGAAAGCGGGCGTGTTTGTGATCCCATCGCCGCCACCGAACGTCACCGGCAGCTTGCACATCGGACACGGTCTGACCGTGGCTATCCAAGATTCCCTCGTGCGGTGGAATCGCATGCTCGGCAAGACGACGCTCTTCATCCCCGGCTTCGATCATGCAGGTATCTCGACGCAGTCCGTCGTGGAGAAGCGGCTCTACAAAGCATCGGGGAAGACCAGACACGATCTCGGGCGCGAGAAGTTCGTAGAGACGGTCATGGACTGGAAGAACGAGTATCAGCATCGCATCACGAACCAGTTGCACCGTCTGGGCGGGAGCTACGACTGGTCGCGCGTGGCGTTCACGATGAACGAGCAGCTCTCGAAGGCCGTCGTCGAGACGTTCTGCCGTCTGCACGAAGACGGGATCCTCTACCGCGCGAACCGCCTGGTAAACTGGTGCGTGCAGCTGAACACGACGCTGTCGAATCTGGAGGTCGACCAGAAGCAGCTGAGCGGGCGGACGTTCCTGAACGTGCCGGGCTACGACGCGAAGGAGAAATTCGAGTTCGGCGTGATCACGTCGTTCGCATACCCCATAGAGAACTCGGAGGAGAAGATCATCGTGGCCACCACCCGTCCAGAGACGATGCTCGGCGACACGGCGATCGCGGTGCACCCGCAGGACCCGCGCTACACGCATCTGCACGGCAAATTCGCGCTGCACCCGTTCGTGGCGCGGCGGATTCCGATCGTGACGGACGACGTCGCGGTGGACATGGCGTTCGGGACGGGGGCGGTGAAGATCACGCCGGCGCACGACCCGAACGACTACGAGGTCGGGATGCGGCACAAGCTCGAGTTCATCAACATCCTGAACGACGACGGGACGTTCAACGCGAACGCGGGCGAGCGATTCCAGGGCATGAAGCGGTTCCACGCGCGCGTGGCGGTGGTGCAGGCGCTGAAGGACGCGGGGCTGTACGTCGAGACGAAGGAGAACCCGATGCAGATCCCGGTGTGCAGCAAGTCCGGGGACGTGATCGAGCCGATGCTGAAGCCCCAGTGGTGGGTGCGAGCGGGCCGGAGGTGGGTGGGTTGGATGGCACCGAGGGCAAATGTGAAACTTAGTCGTCATTCTACCTTCTACAGCACACAGGGGAGTCCCCTTGGTGGGTACGACTTGGTCGTTTTACAGCGCATTGGTCCCCTTTGTAGGTGCGACTTCGTTGTTTTACAGCGCATTGGCCCCCCTTTGTAGGTGCGACTTGGTCGTTTTACAACACACTCGGTCCTTGTGGCCTCAATTCAGTAGGTGCTCAGGCTCCCTCTCTTTCCGCTCGCTCACTTCGGAGACTCGCTCAGCACGCCCTCACGCTCAGGCGTCCGACATCGCGCCGCACCACCGCACGCCACCCACGCCGCCTCTCCCTGCCCCACGCGCATCCTGCGTGCAAGACGCAATGTCGACGCCGGTGCTCAGCGTCACACGACGAGCGCGCGCTCGCCCCGTCCTGTCTCCCGTGGCGATACCCGTCCAGCGCAACTCGATCCGGGTGCACATCACCCGCATCGCACGCTGGACGAGCCGCTGGGGCACAGAGATGGGGAGAGACGCATCCTCGCCGCGGCGCCGAAGTGGACCAATCGCCCCGCCCACCGCTCGCAGCAACAACCGCATCAGCCGGCGGGGCGCGAGGTGGCCGTAGGGACATGGACACGAACGCGACGGCGGCACCGAGAATGCCTACGCGAAGGGGATGCACAGGTGAGCAACCGCGCCCTCGCACACGCAGCACCAGCCGCGCTCACCGTCTCGCGCAGTCCACTCCTCGTGCGCAGACGACTCACGCACGATGACGCCCCTCACGCCATCTTGGAGGCCGAGGACACGTCGCGCAGCCAACGTCGGCAACCGCGGTGACTTGACGCTCGCACGACGCGTTGTACTTTCACGATGACGCCCTCCGCGTCGTGCTGGAGACCATGCGAGGAGACATGACAGACAAGGGAAGCCCCTCGCTCATCTAACTTGATGATGACCCCCCTCAATGTCGTCCTGGAGACCCCGCGTCTCGTACTTGATGATGACCCCCTCGGCGTCGCAACGCGAGACCATGCGAGGCATGGAGCAGCCTGGCGCGCGCGTCCTACTTGATGATGACCCCCTTCGCGTCCTGGTGTCGAACGTTCTCGGTGACGGCGCCTCGTATTGGACATCAGGCGAGAGGGGGCACGAGGAATTGTACTTATGATGACGCCTTCAGTGTCGTTCTGCAGGCCGTTTGAACCACGAAGAGGGCGGGCGGACGCGTCGCGCAGACTTGACGCTCGCACGAGGCGTCGTACTTTGATGATGACGCCCTCCGCGCTGTGCTGGAGACCATCCGAGGCGAGCCCCTTGCGCATCTAACTTGATGATGACGCCCTCGGCGTCGCATGCGAGACCATTCGAGGGATCGAGCAGGGTTGCGCGCGCATCCTACTTGATGATGACGCCCTTCGCGTCGTGGTGAAGGCTCTTCGAGGGATGGAGAGCGGTGACGGCGCCTCGTATTGGAGATCAGGCGAGAGGAGACACCGGCCGTCATACTTGATGATGACGCCCTTGCGTGTCGTTGCGGAGACCGTGTGAGCCACGAAGAATGCGGGCGGGCGCGTCCTACTTGATGATGATGCCCATCCCATCGATTGAGAACGATGACCGGCGCGTCGTACTTGATGATGACACCCTTGGGTGTCGTTCCAAAGACCAGACGGCCGAATGAGGGGAATGGCCGGGCGACGAACTTGATGATGACGCCCTCTCCAGTTCGCAGCAAACACTGCCATCGAGCAAGGGAAGCCGGCGCGATGAACTTGATGATGATGCCCTGCGGGTCACGCCGGCGGCGATGGCGACATTACCACAAGACTTCGTGCTCCCGGCCGTGAAAGTGGGTATGGGCATCGTGAAGGCAGCGTTGCCGACCAGAGCGAGATAGCGAGGACTGGCCGCGCTGCGGGGAAAACAAAAGGTCAGCATCCTCGTTCCTCAGATACCGAAGCCACAGCTCACCAGTTCGGGCGAAGGTCGTGAGCCTCGGACGGAACGCATCTCCATTTCCGCGACCAACTTCTGGCGCGAGGAGACACAGGGCAGCAGCAGCGGCCAGACCGCGAAGGGCGAGCTTCGCTCGCCTCCCGCCGTGAACGTTGACGGCGGCACGTCGACTTCGAAGGCTTGCTCTACGGACCTTCCCGCCGCTCGCCGCGGGGCCTCTGGCATCCGATATTGAAGTGAACGAATCTGCTTTCAGGAACGCCCAGGTGAGTCTCGATACGACTCGGCTAACGACAAAAACTTACCAGCATTGAACAAATAGAATGCTCGCGCTGGGCTGCGCTCAGCACTCGCGCGCGGCCGTCGACGTCAACGGAGACCCGTTGACGTCGACTCCGAAGAATTTATCTTCCACCCCGCGTTGCCGCTCGCCGCGGGGGCCTGGATCCCAGAATTTTCGACGCGAAAATGCCTGTGCAGGAGCATTTTGGTGAGCACCAATCCTGCCTCGGCTAACACTGCGCGAACGACTGACCAACAGTTTCAGAATGATGCCGAGGGCCGCAGGAACCCCCAGTGCGACAGACGCGCACTGGGCTACGCCCAGCGCGCGTCCCATCGACAGCGGGAGATTCGGAGGCTTTGTTCTACGAGCGCGGGCCTCTGAATCCTGGAATCTGGGAGACGAAAAGGCGGTTTCCTGCAGCACCAGGTGAGTGGCACGAAACCTCAATGACAAGCAGTCGAGTCCTGCTTACCAGTGCGTGGAACGCATCGCTCGGCGGGCTGCGCCCGCCTCGTGCGACGTGAGCGTCAAACCGACGCTCACTTCGTGGGTTTCATCTAATGGGCGTGGGCGCTGCTCGCCGCGAGGCCTGGGTCCCAGAATCTTGGAGCGAAAAGGGGAAAATCTGGGCACCTGGTCAGTGGCTGTGGGATAGGCTGATTTCATGCTAGACAGCTCACCGAATGACGCCCTGCAGATGCTCGAATGCGCCCACAACACGCCCAGCAAGTGGCTACGCGGGCTGCGCCCGCTCCGCCGCGCGCGAGACGGCAGATCCGCCGACCCTGACTCCGAAATCGTGCCCTATGGACGTGCTCGCCGCTCGGCGCGGGCCATTGAATCCCGGGATCTGAGCGACGAAGCATCACTTTTCTGCAACACCAGGTCAGTGGCACGAAATCTCAGCAAAAAGCAGTCGAGACCCGCTTACCAGGGCATGGAAACGCAACGCGCGGCGGGCTTCGCCCGCCTCGTGCGATGTGAGCCTCGATTCGACGCTCACTCCGTTGGCTTCCTCCTATGGGCGTGGGCGCTGCTCGCCGCGAGGCCTGGATCCCAGAATTTTGGAGCGAAAAGGGGGAATTCTGGGTGTCTAGTAAGTGACTGTCGGCGTAGCCTGAGTTCATGGTAGAAACCTTACGGAATGGCGCCCTGCAGATGCTCGAATGCGCCCACAACACGCCCAGAAAGCGGCTACGCGGGCTGCGCCCGCTCCGCCGCGCGCGCGACGTCAGCGTCGACGGCGATCCGCCGACGCTGGCTCCGAAACTTTGCCCTATGGACGTGCTCGCCGCTCGCCGCGGGGCTTTGGATCCTGGAATAAAGGCGCCCAGAAACGACTTTTCTGACGATCTGGTGAGGGCAATTTACGCATCGACAAAGCGCTCGGCGGGCTTCGCCCGCCTCACGCGACGTGAGCATCAAACCGACGCTCACTCCGTAGGCTTCATCCTATGAGCATGGGCGCTGCTCGCCGCGAGGCCTGCGTCCCAGAATGTTGGAGCGAGAAAAAGAAATTCTAGGCACCTTGTAAGTGGCAGTCGGCATAGGCTGATTTCATGCTGGAAAACTCACGGAATGGCGTCCAGCAAGCGGCTGCGCGGGCTGCGCCGGCTCCGCCGCGCGCGCGACGTCAGCATCGACAGCGATCCGTCGATGCTGACTCCGAAACCTTGCCCTATGTCCCCGCTCGCCGCTCGCCGCGGGGCTTTGAATCTTGGAAAAAAGGCGCCCCAAAACGACCCTTTTGAAAGTCCGGTGAGTGCCATTTCGACTCGGCTGATTGGGCAGCGAACAGCTTACAGTGGGATACCCTCGGCTTCCTGGAACCCTCCCGGCGACGTAGATACGATACCCGCTAGCAAGATATACACCTCGGCGAACCGACGAACCATCAACGTCGACAATGAAGGCGGGCGCCGATTTCCGCTGGCCCTGGGTCGAAGGCTTGAGGAGAAACTGGGGCATTGCTGGCCTTCTGGTGAGTCCTGTGAGTACTGATCCAACACGACTAACCAGACACCCGGAAGCTCACCACATGACCACCAAACATGTCTTGTGCCCGGGGAATCGCACTCGCCGCGCTCCGTGCGGCGACAGCGCCAGCGGATGCTCGATCCCAGTCAAGGCAATGTAGCCTTCAGGCGCGAGACGATGCGCGGTATTTACGCCGCCATCGACCTACAGCTCACCCGAGGTGAGTTCATTGCATGATGACCCAAAAAATGAAACACCGCACCATCTCCACGTCACGGAGCGCAGCCGTGCTATAGGCCAGGCGTCATGCGACAAAAACGACGGCGCCGTGGGTTTCCCATTGACGGCCTCGCTGCCACGTTCGATTTGCAGGCGGAACCCACTATCGCACGTCGACCGAGCAGAAGGCATCGTTATTGTGGCCGTTGTCGACAGGTGAGGGGGACAGTGGCCATGGAATTATCGGAAAGCAGAAACGGGGGAGAAGGGAGGGGGGGTGGAAAGCGGAGGTGAGTCCCACAGGCGAGAGGTTATATCGGCACGCGCGGAGGAACACCTGTTCCTCCGCGCACCGTACCGGGGCCTTGTCTCCGGCACCATCATCCGCGCTCTCATACTCTTACGTCCGCACCTACGGCGTGCCGGTTTCCGATTTTATCACTTACACCACGCTATAATCTTGTTCTCTCCGAGTGCAGTTTCTCAACACTCCTCCGAGCCATTTCGTGTCGCCAGGGCAGAGACTTTTTGTTGTAGGTAGTCACAGTTAATATAAATGTCCTTCGCGAATGTACACCAGCTTGTCCAGACTTTTTGTGAGCATTCCGAAGTAAGAAAGAGGTTGGTGCACTTACGGTATGCTTGCGAGTGCCGGAGAACTTGGCCTGAGTGCGAAAACTCGACATTTGTCCTGCTTCCGAAATTTCGCAGACAGCTAGAATGACATGGAAGAGCCTCATATCATCCTAAGGTTCATGAAATGAGCGGCAGAATCGTTGTCATTCAATGATACGAGTGAGCACGATGGGTGTACAAGAGACTCGGAGAGCACTGACCAAACGCCGCGGCGAAACTGGCTCGTCCATATCGGGCGACGGGCACTCAGGCTCGAAAATAGCGGCTTCTCTTGCGCTGAAAAATTAAATCGTGGACCACGCTGCTTGACCATGGTATTGTCCATCCTACAAGATCTATGGAAAGAGGTAAGCATTTGTTTTTCTACAAGCAGAACACTGGACATGCACTCGAGCGCACCACAATATCGCAAGCGGATCAAATGCGTCAAGCGTAGCCATAGCGGCCGATCTACGGCTAGGTGCCCGTTTCCTCCGTCGGATGGCTTGACTGATTCTCAGCCTTGACAGGAATAGATTCTGTCTGCCAAGCTTTTTGAGGGTGATGGCTGTCTCTCTACTGACCACTGATATTTTATTCTGCACAGCACACTCATTATCTTCAGGTATGCAGGATTTCTTTCTGAACAATTTCTGGACCACAGGGGATCCAGAACTTGAATTATTATTGTGATTACTCTCCGGGGATCGACATATTGGAGCCCGAAGGAAATCCCGCGATCCAGCCAGAGGGACATTCAGCCGCAAGACAGCGTGTGAGCGGCCGAGGCTCGCATCGGACGCCTTTACGTTGCGTTGCGACCGGGGACATCCCGAATCATTTGCCGCTCACCCTGAAACATTATTGTTCTGAGAGTTTCTGCCGCATTTTCCATCGGACACTTGGTCCGTGTGTCTGTCCATCCACTACTTAAGTCACTGCATTTGAGGTCTCAATTTTCATGTTCAAGGCCTCTTCACTCCTCTTCCTTATTTCTTGCTCAGTAGTCAAGGTATGTACCATTTCCTTACTATCTCCATTCTGAGCTTACCTTTCGTGTAAGGAGGTCATGCAGCAGTAAGTATCCCTATCTTCCCTGTAGTGTAATTATTCGTAGACCTACTGTACCTAGGGTTTCGGGCAGGGGAGGTGGCCGCATTTGATCGGGCCCGGGGTTGCCGGCATGGCAGAAGGGGTGATTCCGAGCGAGGGAAGACGGAACCGTCGCAAAGCTCGACGGAGCTGTGGGCACACGAGGCCCGGATGACGTGTGAGCGCACATACATTCAAGAACCCTGCAAGCGGGGCCCGATTCGAGCGGCCGCGAAGGCGACGAGGGTCGGGTCGACAGCGCCTTCACATTTCGGATTCTGTCGGCATCCGCACCGAGGCATGAATGTCCACGGCGTGCATGGAGCCCGTGGTGTGTTCCACACGCTGGCGAGTGTCTGGTGAGTTGTACGATGTGTCGAGTCAAGTTGTTACTCACCGCGGCTCCAGGAATCTCTTCCGTAATGAGTGAGAATGCATGCCTGCTATCGTCGTCAGTATCCGTCATTGCTGACATCGGGCTAGCAGGAGCCAGGCTCGGTGCTTCCGTATCGCAGGAGGGCGCCGTGTCGACACGTAGATCGCGTGGGTTTCGCGCTGTCCTGCTGGGTTGTAGGGCTTATTTCTGTGTCATGCGAGCTGTGGGAGGCCCTACGGTAAGCCACTCCATAACACAATTAGCCGGGTAGAAACGACGCTGACCAGACCGTCCACGCCGGCTGCCTTCTTCCAGGATCCAGAGCCCCGCGGCCAGCGGAAAGCGCGCCCGTAGATCACGTTTTCGTCGGCGCTGACGTCGCGCGAAGCTCGCCTGACGCCTCTCGCCTGCGGCGTCACTTCAATGCTGTCGTGGGAGTCCTACGGTGAGCTGTTCACAGCGAAACGCGACTCACTGGGCCGTCAATAAACCTGATAAAGCGTGCCTTTTGTCCAGGATCCGATGCCCCGCGGCGAGCGGCGAGCGTGTCCATAGAACAAGCTTTCGTTGTCGGCGTCGACGAACCGTCGACGCCATCAACGCGCACGGGCGTGCGATAGGCGGGCGCAGCCCGCCTGATGCTTTCTGTTCGCGGGCGCCGTATCTGCATCCCTGCAGATGCTGCCGGTGTCCAACGGTACGTCGCTTGCTGTTTATTTAGCTGAGCCGAAACGGAACTCACCAGCCTCGCACGCTTTATTTCCATGCTCCATAGCCCGGCGGCGAGCGGCGTGCATGTCCGGAGAACAAGCTTTCGTTGTCGGCGTCGACGCCATCACCGCGCACATGCACACGGAAGGCGGGCGCGACCTGCCTGCCGCTCTCTGTGCGTGGGCGTAGTGTCTGCATCGCTGCAGACGCTGCCGGCGTCCAACGGTACGTCGTTTGCAGTCAATTTAGCCGATCCGGAGCGAGACTCACCAGCCTTTAGCGAGCCGTTTCCCGCGCGCCTTATTTCCATGCTCCACGGCCCCGCGGCGAGCAGCAAGCTTTCGTCATCAGCGCCGACACCGCGCACGGGCATGCGGAAGGCGGGCGCAGCCCGCCTGATGCTCTCCGTGCGTCGGCATTGCGTCTCCATCACCGGGAACGTCACAGAGCGTGCTAGACGTTCACGGTACGCCGCCCGCTGTCTATTTAGCCGAGGGGAAATGAGACTGACCGGGCCTTCAAAAGAGCCCTTTGGGGGCGCCTTTGTTCCAGAGTCCAAAGCCCCGCGGTGAGCGGCCCATAGATCAAGCCTTCGTCGTCAGCGTCGACGCTGACACCATGCACGCGCACGAGCAAGGCGGGCGCAGCCCGCCCGATGCGCTCCGTTCTTGAACATCACATTGGCATTGCTGCGGCGGTCGAACGGTACGCCGCCCGTTGCCCATATCGCCGAGCCCAAACGAGACTCACCGCGCCGTCAGGAAACGCGTTCCTCGCCGCCTTGTTTCTAGGCCCCAGAGCCCCACGACGAGCGGCGTGCGTGCGCATGCATCACGCTTTCGTCGTCGCGCACAGCCCGCCTGATGCCCCTCGCCCGCTGGGGCCAGTTCTGCGTCGCGGCAGTGCCACGGTAAGCTGTCCGCAGCGAACGTCGCCGAGCCGAAACGCGACGCACCAGGCCTCCAAAACGCTCGTTCCGCACGCCTTGTTTCCAGGATTCGATGCCCCGCGGCGGGCCTATTGATCGCATCTTCGTCGGCTCGTCGCGCGCAGGCCGCTGAATGCGGTTTTTCTGCGTCAAGAACCCGTTCTCGTACCTGCGCGACGTCCGCAGGCAAGTCTTCCGGTAAACGCGAACACAGCCCAAGTCGGGCCGGCCGCCAAAAGGCGTCGGGGCGCGTTTCTTGCGGAATCCGACGCCTCGCGAGCGGGAGCGCACGGAGGGCGCGTCGCGCTGCAGCTCGACGCAGGCGGCAGGCGGCAGGCGGGATGTGGGCGCACAGCGGCCACGCGTCGGCAGGTCATATTCTCGCCTTTGCCCGGCCCGGACGACCTCACGCCGAGCAACACCGTACCTCGCGCGCCGAACGCTGTGGGCGGAGACCAAAGTGAGCCACAGCCTGTCCGTCCCCGAGGAGACACTCACCTTCTGCCGAGGTCTCCGGCTTGCGGCATGCGGCTGCGTCGGGGCGTCATCATCAAGTTACGTCGCGCCGCGATCCTTACCTTTCGCTCCGCAGGCGCAGCGAGGTGGGACTCGGCCGGCACTGCGTCCAGCTTCGCGCGTCGCGTTGCAGCGGGCGCTCCGCCGCAAACAGCCTGGCCGTTATTTGCAGACGCACGCGGGACGACGGTGAGACAAATACTTGCATTGCGAACGTATCTACGCGTGCTATCTGATACGTTACACAGTGCGCGCGCGGCGCATATGCCGCCTCGAGGGACGTGGGTGGGTGCGAAGGCGGCGGGGCGGAGGTGTTGCGAGAAGCGCGGCGTTGGCGTCCACGCGCAGACGCGATCGGGCGGTCCCGAAAGTGGGCGTCGAGCGGGGAGCGAGGCGCCATGCCACCACGCGTCCGGCGCGGGCTGCACTGCGTCGACGGGCCCGCCTTCTGGCGCTCGCTAGCGCGACCGACGAAGCTGCGGGAGTGTGGGGGCGGGGTCGTACTTATTGTAGTTTTGGTGTGCATGTACATACGTTACGTAGCGTGTCGGCGAGGGCGGGGGCGGCGTGGATCCGGCGAGCGTCAGATCCGGCGCGCGCGTCGAACGCGCTCCGCCGGCATGAAGGCGGACGCGCCGTGGTCGCGGGCCGGGAGGCGTGTTTTGCGGGGGCGGACTGCTGAGAATTTGCGCGCAGGGTCCAGGTGGCGGGATGTATGCTGCGCGTCTTTGCCGTTCGCGCGCGTCCGGCGAGGGAGACCGCGAGTGCGGGCGACGGGCGACGATAGAGGCGGGGGTGTCGTGCTCCGATTGATTGAGGACGGAGAGCGCTGCGTGCTGCGTGATGTCGGCGAGGGCGGGGAGCCATCAGGCGGCACGGTCGATGGGAGGGGCGCCATGCATGCCGGGCGAGCCGAGGCTGTCGGCGCCGAGCATGGACTGTGCGTCAGGCGACGTTGATGCCGAGCGCGATGAGGAAGGGGTATCCGTGGGATGTCGCAGGAACGTCGTCCGGATGGCTCGGTGCCGACGGGAGAAGCAAGTCGGGGGCGTGTGAGAACGAGTCGATGGGGGTGGGCGCGCGACAGGCTGTCCGCAACGTTAACAGCCGCGCCACAGCAGAGAGGAAGCCGTCGAGCGCGATGAGGAAGGGGGATCGGGGGATCGATCGGGTGTCGCATGAACGTCGGGCTCGTTGCGGAGGGGAGAAACGAGTCGGGGCGGGCAACAGGCTGTCCGTAGCAGCTACCCTACAGCAGAGAGGTCTGAGCCGTCGGTGTTGCGCATGGTGCCTTCAGGGCTCAGGCGACGTCGAGCGCGATAAGGCGGAGGTGTCGAGGGCGATGCGAATGACATCGGTGGAGCGCTCGGCCTGCGAGCGACGATGGCTGTTGAGTCCGACGGGCTGGCGTCTGGGTGAGGCTGGTGGCGGAAGGGCGGGGGCGGGGCGGCGTCGAGCGACGACCGCAAGGAGCTGCACATCTCGCGCTCCGTCTGGTTGGTGTTGCGCAGAGCGTGTGTGGTGGCTGAAGGGCAGCGGGCGGGACGGCTGGAGGTGTGGGTTGGCGGGAGTGCGGACAGCGCGATAAGATAAGATTGGCTAATCTTTGCGGAGTCACAAATCAACTTTAGTGACTCGAATTAAAGCTTTCTTGAGGATTTGGTGGATGTTGAGGCTACATCGATTTGCTCGCATCGCTCGACCTCGACATATCCCACCTCTGTATTATAGATCCATGTCTCAAGCGGCAGAGACGCCTAAATCAGCCGATTCTGACGTTGTCACGCCAGACGGCCCATCGAAGAGTGCAGGTAAGCAGTATGGGCATGGGCACGCTTGCATCTAGAATCTAATAATTTTAATATTCGCAGCAAAAAAGGAGGCAAAGCGTCTAGAAAAGGAGGCGAAACTTGCTGCCAAACAAGCCAAGGTCACTGCCAGCACACCCGCTGGCGAGAAGAAGGCAAAGGTAGAGCGGAAGAAGGAGGAGGAGGAAGCGTTCGTGAATACGACGCCCAAGGGCGAAAAGAAAGGTGCGTGAATTATATCAGTCATCTCATATTCAAGATTGAATTTGATTCATTTCATGCAGACCTCTCGCAGCCTATGGCCAGTGGTTACAACCCCATCGCCGTCGAGTCGGCGTGGTATGACTGGTGGCATGCCCAGGGTTTCTTCAAGCCCCAGCTCGAAGCGGATGGTTCGTACAAGAAAGCGGGCGTGTTCGTGATCCCATCTCCACCGCCAAACGTCACCGGCAGCTTGCACATTGGACACGGTCTGACCGTGGCCATCCAAGATTCCCTCGTGCGGTGGAATCGCATGCTCGGCAAGACGACCCTCTTCATCCCCGGCTTCGATCATGCAGGTATCTCGACGCAGTCCGTCGTGGAGAAGCGTCTCTACAAAGCATCGGGGAAGACCAGGCACGATCTCGGGCGCGAGAAGTTCGTGGAGACGGTCATGGACTGGAAGAACGAGTATCAGCATCGCATCACGAACCAGCTGCACCGTCTGGGCGGGAGCTACGACTGGTCGCGCGTGGCGTTCACGATGAACGAGCAGCTCTCGAAGGCCGTCGTCGAGACGTTCTGCCGTCTGCACGAAGACGGGATCCTCTACCGCGCGAACCGCCTGGTAAACTGGTGCGTGCAGCTGAACACGACGCTGTCGAATCTGGAGGTCGACCAGAAGCAGCTGAGCGGGCGGACGTTCCTGAACGTGCCGGGCTACGACGCGAAGGAGAAATTCGAGTTCGGCGTGATCACGTCGTTCGCATACCCCATAGAGAACTCGGAGGAGAAGATCATCGTCGCGACCACCCGTCCAGAGACAATGCTCGGCGACACGGCGATCGCGGTGCACCCGCAGGACCCGCGCTACACGCACCTGCACGGCAAATTCGCGCTGCACCCGTTCGTGAAGCGGCGGATTCCGATCGTGACGGACGACGTCGCGGTCGACATGGCGTTCGGGACGGGGGCGGTGAAGATCACGCCGGCGCACGACCCAAACGACTACGAGGTCGGGATGCGGCACAAGCTCGAGTTCATCAACATCCTGAACGACGACGGGACGTTCAACGCGAACGCGGGCGAGCGATTCCAGGGCATGAAGCGGTTCCACGCGCGCGTGGCGGTGGTGCAGGCGCTGAAGGATGCGGGGCTGTACGTCGAGACGAAGGAGAACCCGATGCAGATCCCGGTGTGCAGCAAGTCCGGGGACGTGATCGAGCCGATGCTGAAGCCGCAGTGGTGGGTGGACAGCAAGCCGCTCGCGCAGGCGGCGCTGCAGCGCACGCGCGCCGGCGAGCTGCACATCTCGCCGAAGCAGTCCGAGGCGGACTGGTATCGCTGGCTGGAGAATATACAGGACTGGTGCATCTCGCGCCAGCTGTGGTGGGGCCACCGCTGCCCGGCGTACTTCGTGCGACTCGAGGGCGTGCAGCAGGAGACGGACGACGGGAAGTACTGGGTCGTCGGGCGGACTCTAGAGGAGGCGACGGAGCGCGCGAAGAAGGTCGCAGGAGACGCGAAGTTCACGCTCGAGCAGGACGAGGACGTGCTCGACACCTGGTTCTCGTCTGGTCTGTGGCCGTGGTCGATCACGGGCTGGCCAGATAAAACGTTCGATTTCGAGAAGTTCTACCCATCGTCGATGCTCGAGACCGGCTGGGATATCCTGTTCTTCTGGGTGGCGCGTATGGTCATGCTCGGCATCCATCTCACGGGCAAGGTGCCGTTCGAGGAGGTCCTTTGCCATGCTATGATCCGCGATGCCCATGGACGCAAGATGTCCAAATCGCTCGGGAACGTCATTGACCCGCTGGACGTCATCCAGGGCTTGCCGCTCGAGAAACTGCACGAGAAGCTCTACGAGGGTAACTTGGACGAGAAAGAAATCCTGAAAGCAAAGGCTGGGCAGAAGAAGGACTTCCCGAAGGGCATCCCCCAGTGCGGGACGGATGCGCTGCGGTTTGCGCTGTGCGCTTACAGCGGTGGAGGCCGCGATATCAACCTGGAGATCCTGCGTGTGGAAGGATACAGGAAGTTCTGCAACAAGATCTTCAATGCGACCAAGTTTGCCATGCTCAAGCTCGACGAAACGTTCGTCCCGGAACCTCAGGCCAAGGTCGGTTATTGTACTCGAAGGCGGAAAGGATGGTTGACTGATCACGCTTCATGTTTAGCCTACTGGAAACGAATCGCTGGTCGAGAAGTGGATTCTCCACAAGCTGAATGTCGCTGCAGAGGAGATCAACAAGCAGCTCGCGGAGCGGAACTTCATGGCGGCCACCACTGCAGCCTACAACTTCTGGCTCTACGAGCTGTGCGATGTATACATCGTAGGTATAGCTGATTCTTCATGAGAGGCAGTCTGTTAAATTCTTTTCAGGAAGCGATGAAACCCATGACGGACCCTTCGGCATCACCAACGACGAAGACATCCTCGCAACAGACGCTGTATACC